>BQNB010026417.1:0-37912 GCA_026074375.1 Tanacetum coccineum | reverse complement strand
TCAGGGTAAAAGATACTACTGCTAGGGATAGAGCAGTAGTAAGTGAAAATAACAGAAAAGGGGCTAATGATGTTAAGGCCTCAGCATGCTGGGTTTGGAAAGCCAAAAATAGTAGTGCATCAAATACATTCAATAAATATTCTTACATTGATGCACGAGGCAGGTCTAAGTCTATAATGGCTTGGATCCCCAAAAGAGTCTAACTCTCTTATTTTATGTGGAGGGCAACCCACAGCAGAAGGAGTACAAGGAAAAAAGAGTTATTGACAGTGGTTGTTTTAGGCACATGACTAGAAACAAATGCTATCTTACTGAGTATGAAGATTATGATGGTGGATTTGTTTCCTTTGGAGATGGTAAAGGTAGAATTTCTGGTAAAGGTAAAATCAAAACAGGAAAATTGTATTTTGATAATGTGTACTTTTCTAAAGAGCTTAAGTATAACCTGTTTAGTGTATCAGAAATTTATGACAAAAAGAATAATGTTCTTTTTACTGACACTGAATGTCTAGTCTTATCTTCTGACTTTAAGCTACTTTATGAATGTCAAGTATTGATGAGAGTTCCTAGAAAGGATAACATTTACAGTGTTGACCTAAAGAGTGTTGTTCCCACTAATGGTTTAATTTGTCTCATTACTAAGGCCACAATTGATGAATCCAACTTATGGCATAGAAGGCTTGGTCACACAAACTTTAAAAACATGAACAAACTTGTGAGGGGAAACCTTGTTAGAGGTTTGCCTTTAAAGATTTTTGAAAATGACCACTCTTGTGTTGCTTGTCAGAAAGGAAAGCAACACAAAGCCTCCTATAAGGCCAAACTTGTGAACTCAATCAGCAAACCCTTACATATGCTTCATATGGATCTATTTGGTCCTACAAATGTTAAGAGTTTAATGAAAAAGTCTTATTGCCTAGTTGTCACTGATGACTTTAGTAGATTTTCTTGGGTATTCTTTTTGGCCACTAAGGATGAGACTAGTGGGATATTAAAGACCTTCATAACAGAAATAGAAAATCAACTAGACCATAAAGTAAAAGTTATCAGATGTGACAATGGAACTGAGTTCAAAAATAGTGTAATGAATCAGTTCTGTGAAATGAAGGGGATTAAGAGGGAATTCAGTGTTGCTAGGACTCCTCAGCAGAATGGTGTTGCTGAGAGGAGGAATAGAACACTGATAGAGGCTGCAAGAACTATGTTAGTTGACTCTAAGTTACCAACCACCTTTTGGGCTGAAGCAGTTAATACTGCTTGCTATGTGCTAAATAGGGTCTTAGTCATTAAGCCTCATAACAAGACACCTTATGAACTTATTCGGGTACTAATTGTTAAGCCTCATAACAAGACACCTTATGAACTGTATTTAGAGTAGAACTTTTTCTCTCTCCTTTGTAGTTCTCTTTCCTCTTTTTTTTTCTTTGTCCCCCCCCATGCTCTAGCTTCATGAGACCATTGGGTGTCATATTTCTATTCTTATACTTAGATCTTATATTGGCAAGTTTGATGGTAAATTGATGTTGCGATTCTTTGTTGGCTACTCGTTGACTAGCTCATAAGGCTTTTTGTGTATACTAACTTTAGAACCAGGAGAGTAGAGGAAAACATGAACATAAGGTTTTTGGAAGGGAGAAACTATTGTTTCAGAGAGATGGTCCAAAATTGGCTTATTTGAATTTGATAGTGTGAACATAATTCTATGAATTATGTACCAGTTATTGGCAGGTACAAACTTCTAATGATTTTTGTGTGGTTCACGAAGTCAGTGTGGTGATGGCTTCTAGCAAGAAGAGATGGGCATTAGCTCAAGAAATACATTGTGATGCCTCTGTGGAAAGATTCTTCATTATTTGATTCTCTTTCCATGAATGTTAGTCATGATGAACCAGAAGCTTCTTGTGATGCTGAAAAGAGGGATGATGAAGGGGTTAGTAAGGCAACTAAAGTTGATGACCAAGAGAGACCTGAAAACAGTACTCCAAATATTAATACTGTTGGGCCAAGTATTAATACTGCCAGTGCAATCCTAGAACTGGTAGTCTAATTATTAATACTATTAGTCCAACAGTTATTACTACCAGGTCAAATCGCCCTCAATCTGTCACAGGCATATTTTCATTAAGAGACAATGTTACACCTGAAGCCTCAAATGCTGATTTATTTGAGTGATTGTTAACAGAAAATGGTTATGAGGCAAACTCAATGCCTCATTATCAAGTTCATACTACTCCAATTTACCAGATACATAAAGATATCATTCTATTGTTAAGGTGATTGGTGATATACATCTGGAGTACAAAACAAGGGATATGACTCAAAAACTACAAATAAACAAGGCTTATAGTGCTATTTATGTATTGGAAACCTATGACAGGAACCTTAATACTTGTATGTTTTTTTGTTTCCTCTCCCAAGAAGAACCCAAAAGGGTCACCAAAGCTCTAAGTGATTCATCTTGGGTAGAAGCAATGCAAGAAGAGCTTCTGCAGTTTAAGCTTCAAGAAGTTTGGGTTCTTGTAGATTTACCTAAGGGAAAAGGGCCATTGGTAAAAAATAGATATTCATAAACAAGAAAGATGAAAGAGGCATAGTCATCAGGAATAAAGCAAGACTAGTTGCTCAGGGATATACTCAAGAAGAAGGCATAGACTATGATGAAGTCTTTTCCCCTGTAGGAAGAATTGAAGCCATCAGACTGTTCTTAGCTTATGCTTCATTTATGGGATTCAAGGTGTACCAAATGGATGTCAAAAGTGCTTTCCTCTATGGTCAGATTGAAGAAGAGGTATATGTGTGTCAGCCTCCAGGGTTTAAAGATCCTGACTATCCTGACAAGGTTTACAAGGTGGTGAAAGCACTATATGGGTTGCATCAAGCTCCAAGAGCCTAGTGATAAGTGTAAAATACACATATCCATTTATGCTTAAAATAGCCCAAATAAACCCAAAACAGACCAAAAAATAGCAACAATATGCTTGTATTTGTGTTTTGTGTGTGCAGGTACGGATATATCAAAAATTGCAAGAAAACCGTCAAAAACAAGCAAGCACGGACACGAGAACGAAAGAGTGAACAAAAGCCGGAAGCAAAGCCAGGAAAAGTCAAGCCCTCAGTCAAAATGGTCAAATATCTTGGTCAACGCAAAGTCAACAAAACCCGCATTATTCCATTTTACCCTCCAAGTTTCACTATGTCCAAAATACGCCCCTAACTCTATATTGGGCTCTTAAAAAACTTTGTGGGCCCAAAAACCCCTCACCCGGATCCTTAAGCCCACTTAGTCAAGCCCATTTCTCCTTTTAATAAACCACAAGGGCTAGTTTTGCAAATTCCGAAAGTTGTTTATAACTTAAAAAGGAAATAAAGAAAGAGAGGGATTAGATTTGCAATTTCCCCAAACTCCAACTGAATTTAACCCAGAGCAGTTTAAAACTTTAGCGGCGCCAAAAATGACGATACTATTCACTCGTCGTCCACAGTTACTCAATTTCACTCATATTTAAAGGGGTTTTTGAACATTAAGGGCGCATGAAAGTATCATCAAGAGCTCACTAACAAGATTACAAGGACAAATCAGTCTAATCAAGGGAATTTACTAGCTCACTCTCATGAGGAGGCCACGTCAGCAATGTGAATGCACATGGGGTATGAGTTTTTGCACTTAAAACCACTCACACAACTAGCACAACGCTGTAACATTAAATGAATGACAGATTTGCATTCCGGGGTGTATGTTTTTATCCAACGGCTAAAATACTTTGATCCTATGATTATGACAATGGTGGTGAAGTATTGATAGGATGAACGAGCAAGGCAAGTGGCATTCATAGATGATTCTTGAGCTCCTATAAAATAGGCCTCAACTATCACACACCACAATATCTGGTTTTTGGTAGTTTTTAGTCTCGCTTAATTTCATATTTTTCTTAAATGTAATTTTCCTTAAAATATTTTGTAATCTCCTTTTAAGTAATGTAATCAGTAACTGTCATTAAGGATATTTAGTTTAAATCATTCATAAGCTTTTTAATTTTTAGTTCAAAAGCTCTCTCTTAATAAGCAAATATTGTCCTCATATAAGTACTATAGCTCTTTTTTATGCTCTTTCAAGTCTATAAGCTTAAATATAGACTTATTTCAATTAGGTTTAATCTTTACCGAAAACCTTAATCAGGTTAACTAAATTTACTCATAGACATTATTGGGGGATATGCGCTTTTTGGAAGGGGTTCTTTAATTGTAAGGAGATCCCCATGGGACTTATACCTATTGCTTATTAATAAGCTAAGGGGAGCATTGTGGCTGCTCTTAATTTGAGGCTTTTTGTTTAGCTAGAAAGGTTCAAGTACCGTTTCTCTTTTCTTTTTATCTAAATTCAGTTTTAACTGACTTAGTTATAGCGCTTAAATGCTTATTTATTGCTTATTTGTCTTATCTCTTTGCTTATATTGATACTTTTTAGTGTTTAGTCTAGCTTAAAATAATCTTAGTTACTTATCTGTTTTGATTAAAAAGTTTAGCTATTAGTACTTTAATTATAAATGTCTTAAACATTAAAAAACAAAAAAAAATAGTAACATTTGTTTGTATCACCAGATTAATGCTTAATTAGTGTTAATTCATGTTTGTTAGGGTGGTTAATATGATAAATTTAATATGGCAGGTGTTAGTGCTCATTAATTGATTTGGATATTTAAGTTTATATAACTAATTCTGTACATGTGGTAATGGGTGTTTTGCTTAAGGCTTATTTGACCATCAAAAGCTCAAATTTTTGTTTGCAAACCTTTTTAGACAGTTTTGAATTTTGATTTAAATACATTAGGAAATGAGTTTTTATAAAGTTTAGATGGGAATTTAGATAATTTGAGCATTTTACTAAAGTTGTTGACAGCACCAAGGGAATTTTTCTTCGGAATTTCACTTGTGCAAACTTTGAATCTTAAAGCCCTCAAAAGGCTTTGATTCTTTGCTTGCATTTTGTTATTTTCACCTCTATTGAGTGTGTCTTATGTGCATGGATTCCCTTAGGAAACTGCACTATTGAGTTGCATCTGTGAACGTGCGACACCTTAGTAACTAACTAAGTTTGTCTGATGTCGCCTATTAGTTAGTTTTTGTTAGTTTAAGTAGGGGGGGTTTTTAAAAGGGTTTGGGTTAGATTTCAAGTGGGTGGCATTAGTTATAGCCTAATGTTATAGAGTTTATTCTTTAATTTGCACTTTCATAGCTTATTTACGCCTAAGCGCTTTATTTAGCTGTCAAAGTCATATAATATTCAAAATAAAGCCATAAATCAGTAGGTTTAAGCGCTATTTGCTTTTAGTTCTAGTATTCTAGACTTTTGTTTAGAATTTTTGTGTTTGTCTCTTAGCCTTATTTATAAGTTTTGTAGTTAAAAAGCTTAAAGGACCATAAAATGCTTATTGAGCTTTTTAGCTTAATTGGATTTTGTGCCTTTAAGTGATCTTACTTAAGTTTAGCATTTTCATTATCATTTTCAGTTGCTTTAAGGTGTTTCCAGCTTTTATTTCTTTTCATTTGTTTGATTATGACATTAAAGCTTTTTTGAACTCTTTTTTTTTTGTGTCTGAGCTTATAATGAGCTTGTTACGCAAGCTTTTAAGTAAGAATTAGCCCTAAATAACCCTTCTCAATATGACTGCAGCTTTAATTAGATGTTTATTGGCTTATGACCTTGTTTCAGCTTAATGTACCAGTTTATTAAAATTGAGCTTATTTTTGGTTTACCTTTTTAATATATAGTATGTGTTTTTAACATTAAAGTCAAAAAATAAAATATTGTCAAATAATGGGGTTGCCCACACTAACCCTGGGACCTTCTCATCACACAAACATATGCCTTTATCCAGTTTCGCTTCAATAGATCATCCAATTCATATAACACACAATTAAATAATTGTACACATTTTCATTTCATTTTTTATAAAATAAGCGTAGGCTTTGACTGAGCAATTTGAGGGGCTATTCATTAAGCATTTCGGTTTTTCTTATTTTTTCTTATTATTCCTGCTTGTATTTAAGATTTTCCATGAATTTTTTAGATTTTCCAATTAAATTTTTATTTTTTATCAATTTCGAAAGTTATAAATTCTTAAAAAGTCAATAAATAATAGTAATAATCGTTTAAGAATATATACCATAAGAATTAGTTTTTTGTTTTATAAAAAACTGGCTTAAGGTTTAATCTAGTATAATAATCAAGTTTTGCACTTTTTAGATCTTAAATTTTATTTTTGTGCTTTTATTTTAAATTATAAATAATAGGAAGATTTAATAATAAAAATTAGTTTTAAAATAGTTTTCTTTGCTTTTATAAATCTGTTAGACTTTTCTATGCATAAAAATCAATTTTCTAATTTTTTAGTACTTAATTTGCTATTTTTTAGATTTAATTAGATTAAATTAGTTTTTAATTCATAATAAATTCAAAAATAATTCAAAAAGAAAATTTTTTTCTTTTTCATAAAATTTTCTTTTGTCTTTATCTTAGGTTTAGAATTTTATTTTACATTTTTAGGGGTTAATCTTTAGTTTTCTTGTTATTTGTCACGTTTTTACGCTAGCTTCAAGTAATTTGTTAAGAGCTTTAGTTGTTTTAATTTGCTTTGTTTTTAAATTAGTAGTTATAGAAAACCCTATCAATCTTCGAACCCATTTTAAATTCAAATATCGCAAATATATCGAGGTTTCAATTTATCAAATCATTTGGTTCACGTACACTGGAAATTTATTTCCCGGTATTGATACGTATATTATATATTTATATATATATATATTATTAGAGAAGTGAATTTTCCTTAGTGGAATTTTTCTTAATAGCTCTTGTTGAATTATTATATTTATATAGTGTATTTTAAAACCGTATCAAATTTTTGGTGCCGGCTGCGGGGGATATTGAGTTAACGAATCTCCCTTAGTTTTGTGTTTGTTGAATTAGATTTAAAGAATCCTGTCGTCCTCGTAAGTGTCATTTCTGTTAATTTTTCATATACAAAAATAATAAAATATTAAAAAATAAAAAAAATATTTTTCCTTTAGTTCTGTATAATATATCATATAAAAAACACAATAAAATAAAAATATTAAAAAATTGTCCAATTAAAAAAGAAATTAATAAAACATTGTTGGTAATCCGAACACCAACAAATATTATCTTCAATCTGAGATATTATCATAAATATGTTCCGGTGAACTTGTAAAGTTTCCCAATTCGATACCAAAAGATTTTAAAACATTTGCAATTTGTGTCTATACGATGTACGGGGCTCACCTTATAGAAAGGAAATTTTTAAGAGCAACGTGGAAGTGTTGATATTTGGTTTAAGTCTCTTTCGTGTAACCGTTAAAATTTGTTGTTGCTAATAAAAATTAAAATCCAAAAAATTAGTGTAAAATTTTTCTTTTAATTCTAGATTTTTTTCTTTTTAAGTGCATGCACACTCGCTCGCAAACTCGTAACCGTAACCGTCGTCAACAACAACAAACCCTTCCGGTTGTTGTTGAACCTTGTAATTTAGAAGAGCCAATTCCCGGACCAACCATAGTTGCGATGGCGGATCGATACCTTTGGGGTAGTACTCCGTGAAACCACCGAGGGTTACGGAATGAGGTTTTCGTTTTACCCGAAATCTTTGCAGTTCTATTTCGAGACTCAAAACTAATTTGCTTCATCTTGGTTCAATTCGGATCCCGTTTCATGTTTAGGAAAATGATGACTCCTTTGCATCTATAATTATTAGTTTTCAAAAGGATTACTTCGACCTTACGATTTTGGAAATAGTGCCTAATGATTTGATTAAGCTCATGTTGTTTTAATTCGCTCGAGGGTGCCGACTAATAACTGGTACGAGAAAGAACACACGAATTCAAATTTTGACTTGGGTATGGACTCTTTTCCAAGGTTCGTTTAACCATAATTTTTCCCCCCCAAATCACTCACCTTAAGTAAAATAAATTTTCGTTTTTCATAACGAATTCGGATGTATCTTTTTAGTGAAGCGTGGGATCGTTTTTAGGGTATGCTTAGAGTCTTGGTCCTCACCACGGATTTTCGGAGTAAACTCAAGTTGATTCCTTTTATATTGGTTTAAACGAGAACACGAACAAGATTCCTTATAATGCTTGCGGCGGGTGGTAATTTGTTAAAAGGTAAGACTATAGGGAAGCATTTGAATATAATTAAAAATACGTCAAAAAAGTGCGTTATCTCGAGAGACCTAACATATGCTTTCTTAGGTTAATTCTAGGGTTAATGTTAGCAAATGATGATCGAAATTGACAAACTTGCGGTATAACTTTCGACCTTAGTAGAGTATTGTATTCTAAAAAGGTGTTACCTCGCCCCTAGTTAAGTGGTTGAGGAAAATTGTGTTACTTGTTGTGGAGCTCATGCATGGTATAATTGTCCGGCTACCGACAATAACCAAAACGTTTATGCTACCACGGGAACTTATAATCAACAAGGTCCACCAAATCGAGTTAGTAATCAAATGGCACCACCTGGATTTGCTCCGGTGCAAAATCAAGGTAGACTAGGAATTATAACAATAAGGGTCTAGGAATTAATTTCATAGAGGGAACAATTTTAAATCATAGGTTTAAGGGTCAAGTAAAATCATGCTTTGAATTTTTCAAAACATGGGTTTCAAAATCAACCATTTCAAATGCTAATATTCAAGTGAACGATTTTTCAAATGTTTTTCGTATTTCAAGAGTCCTTAATGATCAAACGATTTGGTATTTGCATAATCAATTCACTTCGAAGAAAGGAGAGTTAAAGAAGAGATTTCTAAATTTACCAATCAAGAATAACAATCGCTTTGATGAGTCAAAATAATGCTTTTCAAAGCTCGATGCTGAATATCTTCATACCTGTTTAAGTAGTTTCTTTCAAGCTCCCTCTCACCTACCTTCGGGTACTCTTCGGAGTAATAACAATCCTAACCGAAGGGCTGAGATGAAAGCTATACTACCCGAAAGTGGTGTAGTTACGCGGGACTCTCGAATCCAACTAAACCTTAACCAAGTAAAGGTAGTGGAACGAGAGACCGTGGATATTACGGTGAGGAGCAGAAAAATAATTTACAAGGAAAGTTTCGCTCAAATCCCACTCCGGTTATCCCTAAACCAATTCGGAACCCGAGATTCTGAAAATTTTTTCCATATAAATCGACTCTGATTACGGAACCCGAGATTCCGATGACGGTAACTAAGCATACATTCTCTTATCCTTCAAGACGAGGACGAATCAAAAGAACTCGAGAAAGCTTTGCATACCAAAAAGAAAAGATATTTTCAAATGTTTCAATCGATTTGCGTTTTCTGATATAAGTTTTGCGGATGCTCTTTGTTTTTAATGCGAGATTTGCTCCATATGATTAGGATTTATTAATGAATAAAGTAGAACAGTTTGCTCGGATTCGTGAAAAAATTCCATTGAAAGAAATTGCTCGGAAAAAATGCTCCTTAAAAAGCTCCCGAAAAAGTAGGAGATTCGGGTAAATTTCTTATTCCTTGTGAATTTCGGGAATATGAGTGATGCTACGCCTTGGACCGATATTGTTGCAAGCATAAATTCTAATGCCCCCTTCGATTTTGGAAAATCTTCGTTGCCCGAACTTTCACGACTCGTATGTCTTTTGGAGGTTAGCGGACGATCCAAAACTTACCATAAGGGTTAGCCGGAAGCGTTACGTTAAAGTTGGAAAATTCCACTTTCCCGCCGATTTCATAGTTGTCGATTTCGAAGCTGATCCCCGAGTACCTCTTATACTTTACGGAAGGTCATTTTTTAAACGGTTTACCTTATTGTGTTTTATGAAGGAGAAATCACCCTCGTGTTGATAACGAAGCCGTCACTTTCAATTTAGTCCTATCATGAAATACTCAGATACGATTAGACTAGTCGGTAAAACCGAATTGAATCATTGAGGAATTTTGTGAGGAGAGTATGTTCCGGAATATTGAGGATTTCCTAGTTGATGATTTTTCAAGTGGCAATCCCCTTCGACGTCTAAGCCGTTTACTTCCGTATTTACTTTGGAAGAAATCGATGCTATTTTTTGATCATAATCTTTCTATTTGGAAAGTGATTCATGATGGATTGTGATCCGGAGAAGTATTTTATGCTTGAACAATTGTTAAATGATGACCCGTTTCAACTTCCTCCGATGGACCTTAAGCAAAGTGAAGTTACCGAGGCCAAATCTTCAATTGAAGTGCCTCCGGACTTGGAATTAAAAGACTTTACCATCTCACTTAGAATCTTGCTTTCTTGGAAGAAAACACGATTCTAAGATTAACCTTCATCATAGCAAAAGGGTTTAAAAAATGATAAAAAGAAGCCCTCATTATTGTTCTTAAAATCGCATAATCGTTGCATTACTTGGAATATACACCGATATCAAGGTATCACCCCGTTTTTGTACTCATAAATTTTGAGGGAAGACGATTGTACAAACCATCGGTGCAAATTACAAAAGAGGGAACCGAAAATTCATTGAAGTCCATTAAGAGTAGGTGATTAAACTTCTTGATGCCGGAATGATATACCCGATCTCTGACAGCCCGTGGGTTAGTCCAATCCATTGTGTTCCTAAAAAAGGAGGAATGACCGTCGTTGCAAATGAAGAAAATGAATTAATTCTGACACGTCTAGTTACCGGATGGAGAGTATGTATCGATTATAGGAAGCTTAACGAAGCAACTCGTAAAGATCATTTTCCTCTCCCGTTCATAGATCAAATGCTAGAACGTTAACGGCAATGAATTCTATTGTTTCTTAGATGGTTTTTCAGGGTATTTTCAGATTCCAATTGATCCTCATGATCAAGAGAAAACGACTTTTACATGCCCGTATGGTACTTTTGCTTATCGTCGTATGCCATTTGGATTATGTAATGCTCCTGGAACCTTTCAACGTTGTATGATGGCGATTTTTCACGATATGATAGAAAAGACAATGGAAGGTGTTTTTGGTTGATTTTTCCGTTTTTGGTGATTATTTTGATTCATGTATTTCTTATCTTGAACGAATGTTAAAAAGATGTGAAAAAACAAATTCTTGTCTCTAATTGGGGGAAAACTATAATTTCATTGTGTAAAGAAGGTATTGTTTTTAGGTCATAAGATATCTAGTCCGGATTGAGTCGACGTGCAAAGTTGAGTGATTTGCTTAAACTCCCTCATCCGAATACCGTTAAAGGAGTTAGAAGTTTCTTAGGTCATGCGGGATTTTACCGTCGTTTCATTCAAGAATTTTCCAAGATTTATAGACCAATAACTCACCTTCTCGAAAAAGACACTACCGTTTGTATTTTCTCAAGATTGTATCAAATTATCTTTCGAAACCATTAATGAAGATGCTTACCGTAAGCTCCGATCTTAGATTGTCCCGGATTGGAACTACCTTTACGAATTATTTGTGATGCAAGCGATTATGCGATTGGTGCGGTGCTCTTGGACACGTACTGACTAAGCATTTTCAACCGATTCATTTATGCTTGTAAGACATATGACCGAAGCTCAAATTCATTACACTACAAGGAGAAGGAGATGCTCTCCCGTAGTGTATGCTTTTGAAAGTTTTGGCCATATCTTGTATTATCTAAAGATTGTTTATACCAGGACCACTCTGCTTTGAAGTTACTCATGAACCAAACAAGATGCATAGCACATGGTGGCTTCGATGGATGTTACTTTTTACAAAGAGTTTCGATATGCACAATCTTGACAGAAAGGAGTGAAAATCTACCGCCGATCATTTGTCAAGAACTCGTGATATCCTTACTATAAGATGTTTTGGAAAATAAAGACATTAACGAACACTTTCCTTTAGAAACTCTTGGAGTTATTTTAACCGGAAGTACCCCATGGTTTGCCGATTTTGCAAACTACCATGCGAGGAATTTTATCATAAAAGGAATGACAACTAAAAATATGAGGAATATTTTTCAAATAGTTGTTGAATAATACACATTATTTCTGGGATGATCCTTACCTTTTTCGTATTTGTGCGGATCAAATCATTCGAAGATGTGTATCTGGACACGAAGCCCTTGAAATCCTCAAGGCTTGTCATGAAGGACCCACCGGGGGCCATCATAGTGCCAATCTCACCGCTCGAAAAGTATTTGATGCCAGTTTCTTTTGACCAACTTTATATTCGTGAGATGCATTCGTGATCAAATACTTGTGATATGTGCCAATACGAACAAGGCAAAATTTCATATTTCGTGATGAATGCATCAAAAACGCTATCCAAGTTTGTGGGAATCTTCGACGTATGGGAATTGATTTATGGGACATTTCCATATACAAAGGGAATAGTATATCCTTGTAGCAGGGACTTTCTCATTTAACTTGGGTGAAGCGTAGCCGCTTCCCCCCACAACGATGCTCGTGTAGTTGTGAAATTTTTAAAGTCTCTTTTTGCCCGATTTGGAACACCGAGAGCTATAATTAGCGATCGTGGGACACTTTTGTTCATGATCAATTTGCCATAAAGTGATGTTAAATATGGAGTCACACATGTTTAGCTATCAGATTACATCCTCAGACGACGTGGTCAAGTGGAGGTGTTTATATCGTAGGTTCTGAAGCGTATTCTCTGTTGATAATTGACGGTGAATGTAAATCGTGCCTTGGGTCTGACAAAGCTAGGACGATGCTTTGTGGGGCATTTCGATCCGCTTATCGCAAAATACACCAATCGATGCACACCTTATCAGCTCGTTTATGGAAAGTCTTGTCATTTACCAGTCGAATTAGAACACAAAGCGTATTGGGCTCTTAAGCACGTAAATTTCGACATCAAAACCGCGGGTGATCATCGGAAGCTGCAAACTAAATGGCAACTTCATTGAGTTCGAGATCACAGATTATGTGACATTATTAATCTCTAGGAGAAAGACGTTGAAGCTTCACGACTTAAAGATCAAGAATCGAATCTTCAATGTTGGTGATCAAGTTTTACTCTTCAACTCCCGATTAAAGATATTCTCCGGAAAGCTTAAAACTCGTTGGTCAGGTCCTTTTACTATTGCTCAAGTTTTCCCATACGGAACAGTGGAATTATCTCAACCTGATGGCCCGAATTTCAAAGTTAATGGTCACCGTGTGAAACATTACTTCGGAGGGGACATACCACCCAAGGTAGTCCCGGATCTCCACACTATCCTAAGGAAAACTAAATTCTGGGATCGCTTGTGACTCGCGTGTACCAAAAACAAAGCTCTTATGGGAGGTTCAACCCCATGCTTTTTCCTTTCTATTTCTCTTTAATCATTTTCTATCTTAGTGTTGTGATGTGTAATGACGGCTATCCTCTTCGATTTCTCGTTGTGGTAGTTTATTGCTGTTGTGATTTTTGTAGGATTATCTCAACAAATTCTTTGAAGCCCTCTACGTGTCGGTGTTGTTTTCCGTTCTTACTCGAGCTTATCATCCTTTGTGTGGATTTAGTTTGGGGTCGATAGATTTCTTTCATCATTTTCGATTAACGTTTATCTTTGCTATTCATAAACGGCATTTGATCTTTTCGTAGAGACCCGACTTTAAACATTGTGGTCTATGTTTTCATTTTAGTTTGTGGGAAGGGATTACTATCAATTGATGTTGCTTGCTTATTGTTTTGTTCTCAAGTACCCGTTTTCATACAAAAACTAGCAAAAAAAATTTAATTTTTAGTCTTAAATAAAATATTTATATATAAAAAAAATATTTAATAAGTGTTAAGACACACATGTAGGTTTTTCGTTTTGGTAAGATTAAGAAGTAATTTTGAAACGATCGTACGTGTAGTGTTCAAGATTTCTCCCTTAACAATTTAGGATGAAAGTTTTTGCTTTAGTCTCACGTAGACGTTATCATGCTTGACTTTGAATAGTTAGTAAATGAAGACTTGTGCTAAGTCTCAGTTGTTTTAAACTCTATATGCCGAGTTGGATTTTATATGGCTAAGTGTTCGCGAATTTCTTTCTTAGAGATTTTAAATTGCGAAGAACGAGAAATGATAGTGTTATTTATAAGTCATGATATTAAACGTAGAATAGTTGGTTTTCTTTCAAGCTCATATGTGTTAATTGTGGCTTTTTCTCCATTTGCTTGTTTTCACCTTTTATATTTAAATGTTTAATTAATAGGTTGTATGGTTTTTTGCGTTAATAACTATAAGCTAATAGAAGTTTTCTTTAGTTCCTTTGTGATTAGGATGAATAACATCAGAATACTTAAATTTGGCATAATTATATGTATCATATAAATAGAAATATTTTGCTTTCCTTATAGAGCCTTAGGGTATATGAGGATATGATAGAATTAAATAATAATCCGAGACTGATAAAAGTTTGCTGCATCTTGCCGGCTCACAACCGATGTTACAGCCTTCTAAAAGGTCGAGGAAGTTACCGAAGTTGAAATATGTTTGCTACATCTTGTCGGAGGCGTGGCCGATGTTGTAGCCTTCTAAAGGACTAAGGTATAATAATGTTGCTTAATTTTTGTCTTACTTTGTGCCTTAAAGAGCCCAAGGGTATATGGTGCAAATATGATTGGTCCATTCATGTCTTAAAGAGCCTTAGGGTATATGACATGATTGGTGCCTTGTTTAGTAGCTAATAAAACCCAAATTTTGGTTGCTCGATGTGGACTTTAATTTACTGATGACTTTTGATCTTTTGAAAATGGCTAGGAGTAATTTATTGCGTTCTTAATCATTACGCCCTTTATAGAACTTTTTTGGTATTTAATAAGTATCGAACAAATTTTTATAGAGCCTTAGGGGGTATATTGCCTTAAGTAAAATCTTGAGATGACTAATGTTGGATCTTTGGGAGGAAAAGTAAGTACACCAATTAGTTATTTATGAGTAAGTGTTAGTGTCATGACTTGTAATTAACAGTGATCTTTTTATTTTTTCTTAAGTGTAGCATGGGGGAATAGTGAAAAATCGGGGATGATGAAGTTATCTTTTTGACACTCAATTGTGCTTTCTATCGTTCTATGATCCTCAAAATTCCCCAATGAGGTAATGACAAATCATTACATTATGTCCAAAAACACAAAAAGTTGTAGTTAGGTAGTTAAATTATCAAAGAAAAAACTCATTAGAAGGAGAAAAATCTTTGTAAAAAGGTAATCGGGTGTTTTTTACAACTTGTGATCTTTTAAACCTCTATCACCCACAAAAATCTTTTGTTACTTTTCAAAGGTTTAGGTTTGGGGAAGTTTCGAGGTATTTGGTTATAAGGCATGTGATATTGCGTGTGGGACACGCACAATAGTTTAGTTTGGAATTTTGATAAGTGTAAAATACACAATCCATTTATGCTTAAAGTTCTGCACCATTAAACCCAGATAACTGACAAAAAATAGCATCATTATGCTTGTATTTGTGTTTGTGTGTGCAGGTCCGGATTTTTTTTTATTACATAAATTGAAAGAAAACCCGTCATAAAACAAGCGAGCACGGACACGAGTAACGAATGAGTACAATAAGCCGGATGCAAGCCGGAAAAGTCATGCCCTCAGTCAATATGGTCATTTCAATGGTAACAAATGCTCAACAAAAACACAAATATGTTTCTCATTTTTTACCCCTTCAAGTTTCACTAAAAGTCCTACAAAATTGCCCCACACAGTGCCTTATTTGGGCCTTAAGAACTTAATGGCCTAAAACACCCTCACCAGGATCCTTAAGCCGACTTAGCTCAAGCCATTTCTCCTTTGAAGAACCACAAGGGCTGGGTTTTTGTACACAAATTAAGAATTTGTTGTTTATAACTTAAAAAGGAAATAAAGAAAGAGAGGGACTAGATTTGCAATTTCCCCAAACTCCAACTGAATTTAACCCGATTCAGTTAAAACTTTGGGCGCCAAAATGAGATACTATTCACATCCGTCGTCCCAAAGTTACCATTCACTCAAATCACAAAGGTGGTTTTTCGAAATTATAGGGGCATGAATAGTTCTATTCAAGTAGCTCACTAACTAGTTTACAATGTAATCGTCTAATCAAGGGAGTTATGCTCACTCTCATGAGGAGGCCACGTCAGCAATGGTGAAAGCACCTTGGGTATGGGTTTTTTGCCACTAACCACACGCACGCACAACTAAGACTAAGCTTGTAACATCAAGAATGACTGCTTAGCAATCCGTGTGTGTGTGTTATTGATCCTAACCGGATAAAATCTTTGATCCTATGATTATGACAATGAGTGGTGAAAGATTGAAGGAATTGAGTGCAAGGCAAGGCATCCTTTACAGCTTCTTTCGCACCTATTATAGAGGCCTCACCTCCTAAACTCACTATCTAGGTTTTTTGGTAGTTTTTAGTCTAGCTTAATTTCATATTTTTCTTAAATGTAATTTTCCTTAAAATGTTTTGTAATCTCCTTTTAGAGTATTGTAATCAGTAAACTTTTCTTAATGAATTTAGTTTAAATCATTCATTAAGACCTCTTTAATTTTTAGCAAATGCTCTCTTATTATGCAAAATTTCTCAATAAGTAATAAGCTCAATTTTAAGATATTTCAGTCTTTAAGTGAATTAGAGTCTTTTTTTATTCAGTTTTTATATTACCTAACCTTAAATCAGTTTAACTTAACTTAAGCATGGACCATTATAGGATATGAGCTTTTTGGATGGGGATCTTAACTTGGAAGAGAATCCCAAGGACTTATACCTAGCTTATTAATAAGTAGGGAGCTTATAGTGCTCTGAATTGAGACCTTTTGTTTAGCTGAAAGGTTCAAGTAAGTTTCTTGCTTTTCCTTGTTTCTCATAAATTCAGTTTAAACTCGCTTAGTTATAGCTTTAATGCTTATTATTGTTATTTGCTTATGTCTTTTGCTTAGTAGTACTGATTTATTTGTGTTTAGTCTAGCTTAATAATCATAGTTACTTATCTGTTTTTGATTAAAATAGTTTAGATCTTAGTCTTTAATATAAGTGTCTTAAAACCTTAAAAAAACAAAAAAAATAGTAGCAATTAGTTTGAATCCTAGATTAATGCTTAATTAGTTGTTAATTCATGTTAGTTAGGGTTGTTATAAGCTAAATATAATCTGGTAGTTAGTGCTTATTAATTAGTTTTGCAATTTAAGTTTAAAACCAATTCTGTCAAGTGGTAAAGAGGGTTTCGGCATTAAGCTTTATTTGTGACTTCAAAAGTAAAAAATTTTTGTGCAAACCTCGAGTTAGACAGTTTTGAATTTAGTTTCAAAAAATAGAAGAATGAGTTTTTAAGTTAGATTGGGGAAATTTAGATATTTGTGCTTTATACTTACGCTGTGCAGCACCAGGGAATTTTTCTTGAATTTTCCACTTGTGCAAACTTTGATCTTAAGCCCTCAATAGACTTAGATCTTGCTTGCATTTTGGTTTATACTACTCCTAATTTGGTGTGTCTAAACCCTCGTTTTAGAATTTCCTTAGCATTTTCTTTTAAATAGTTATTTAGGATTAGAAAAAAGTTTAGAAAAGCATTTAGGGTTTAATTTTAGTTCAATTGCTTATTTGGGTAACGTTTTTTTCATAGTTAGCTTTAATTGTGCTTTTATTTGCTCTCTATTAGGATTTTAGAAAACAATCATCTTCGAACCAATTCAAGTCATTGTCCAAATAATAAACGAGGTCTCAATTTCATAAGTCTTTGGGAAAATGACCAGGTAATCACTTACCGGTTAAAACGTAGGATATTTTTGTGTAGATTTTTACTTTAAATCTTTGTCCTCAAGGATTTTTAGTTAAATTTCTTTATACTTTGATATTATACATATAAAACTACACATCTGCCTCATAACAAGACACCTTATGAACTGTTTAGAGGTAGAACTCCTGCTCTCAGTTTCATGAGACCATTTGGGTGTCATGTTTCTATTCTTAATACCTTAGATCATCTTGGCAAGTTTGATGGAAAATCTAATGATGGATTCTTTGTTGGATACTCATTGACTAGTAAGGCTTTTAAAGTATACAACATTAGAACCATAAGAGTAGAAGAAAACTTGCACATTAGGTTCTTGGAGGATAAACTTATTGTTTCAGGCAATGGTCCAAAGTGGCTGTTTGATATTCATAGTCTAACAAAATCAATGAATTATGTGCCAGTTATTGCAGGTACAAACTCTAATAATTTTGCAGGTTCAGAAGTCAGTATTGGTGAAGGTACTACTAGTAAGGAAACTGACACTAGCCAAGACTACATAGTGATGCCTCTGTGGAAAAATTCTTCATTATTTGATTCTCCTTCAATGAATGTTAGTCATGATGAACCAGAACCTTCTTGTGATGCTGAAAAGAAGGATGATGAAGAGGTTAGTAAAGCAAGTGGAGTTGATGACCAAGAGAGACCTGAAAGCAGTACTCTAAATATTAATATTGTTGGGCCAAGTATTAATACTGCTAGTGCAAATCCTAGAACTGACAGTCTACATATTAATACTGTTAGTCCAACAGTTATTACTAGTAGGTCAAAGCACCCTCAATCTGTCTCAGACATATTTTCTTTGAGAGACAATGTTACACCTGAAGCCACAAATGCTAATTTATTTGGTGATGAAACAGAAATGGATATGAGCAACCTCAATGCCTCATATCATGTTCCTACTACTCCAAATACCAGAATACATAAAGATCATTCTCTTGATCATGTGATTGGTGATATACAATCTGGTGTACAGACAAGAGGGATGATAAAAACTGCAAATGAACAAGGGCTTCTCAGTGTTGCTTATGAAAGGAAACCTCATGAAGACCTAAATACCTGTCTGTTTTTCTGTTTTCTGTCCCAAGAAGAACCCAAAAGGGTTACCAAAGCTCTAAGTGATTCAGCTTGGGTAGAAGCAATGCAAGAAGAGCTTCTACAGTTTAAGCTTCAAAAGGTTTGGGTTCTTGTGGATTTACCTAAGGGAAAAAGGGCCATTGGTACAAAATGAATATTCAAAAACAAGAAAGATGAAAGAGGCATAGTCATCAGGAATAAGGCAAGACTAGTTGCTCAGGGATATACTTAAGAAGAAGGCATAGACTATGATGAAGTCTTTGCCCCTGTAGCAAGAATTGAAGCCATAAGACTGTTCTTAGCTTATGCTTCCTTTATGGGATTCATGGTGTACCAAATGGATGTTAAAAGTGCTTTTCTTTATGGTCAGATTGAAGAGGAGGTATATGTGTGTCAGCCTCCAGGGTTTGAAGATCCTGACTATCCTAACAAGGTTTACAAGGTGGTGAAAGCACTGTATGGGTTGCATCAAGCTCCAAGAGCCTAGTATGAGACCTTGGCCAAGTACTTATTGGACAATGGGTTTCATAGAGGAAAGATAGATCAGACCTTGTTTATCAAGAAGCTAAAGGGGGATATTTTGCTTGTACAGGTCTATGTGGATGATGTTATCTTTGGCTCTACAAAGAAGGAGTTATGCCTTGAATTTGAGAAACTTATGCATGACAAATTTCAGATGAGTTCTATGGGAGAACTCACCTTCTTCTTAGGTCTGCAAGTGAAGCAGAAAGCAGATGGAATTTTTATCAGCCAGGATAAATATGTGACTGACATATTAAAGAAGTTTGATTTTCAAGATATCAGGCCAGCTAGCACACCCATGGATACTGAAAAGCATTTGCTCAAGGATTCAGATGGTGATGATGTTGATGTCCATTTATACAGGTCAATGATTGGATCATTGATGTATCTTACATCATCCAGGCCAGATATTATGTTTGCAGTATGTGCATGTGCCAGATTTCAAGTTATACCAAAAGTTTCACACTCATATGCTGTAAAAAGGATCTTTAGATATCTAAAAGGCAAACCTAAATTAGGTCTTTGGTATCCTAGAGATTCTCCCTTTGATCTAGTGGCGTATTCTGATAGTGACTATGCTGGAGCTAGCTTAGATAAGAAATCAACAACAGGAGGTTGTCAGTTCCTAAGATGCAAATTGATATCATGGCAGTGCAAGAAGCAAACTGTGGTTGCCACCTCCTCTACGGAAGCTGAGTATGTGGCTGCTGATAGTTGCTGTGGACAAGTACTAAACTGATTCAAAATCAAATGTTTGGAACTTGGGTATAATTTTATGCCACACCATGTTAAAATTGTACAATAAACAGTACTATTACTGTATTGGTAAAAAACCTGTTTTCCATACCTAAACCAAACACATGGAATTAGATCATCTTTTATAAGAGACTGTAATGATAAAAAGTTAATTCAAGTGGTTAAAATCCACACAAATAACAATCTTGCAGACTTACTTACAAAAGCTTTAGATGTTGGAAGGTTTCAATACTCGATTGCAAGTATTAGAATGCTAATTCCTTAAAGTTTTTAATCTCTTTGTGTCTTTATAATATTCATAGGATTAGTATTGTTAGTCTTGTCAATTAGTGCTGCTAATTATAATTAGTACTGCTAGTTATACTTAAGACTGCTTGTTAAAACTGTTAGTCATGCTTAATACTGTCAAGAAGAAAATACTTTGGATTGTGTATTTTTGGCTATGGACTAACACCTGCAGGCTAAGCATATTGAGTACCTGATGTTGAAAACTTCACCTCTGAAGTATTGTTTGAAGGGAGGCTAATTATGTCAATATGCAATCAAGCATGGATGGAAGGACATGTATCATAAAACAAAAGTGTGTTATAAAGAATCAAAAACATCTAGGCATGTTAAAAGAGGTCAGGACACCAAGATACCTCAGTCTAGTGGTCCCCCTGTAAAGGTTGGTGATGAGGCTGTCCATAAGGAATTGGGTGACATAATGGAAAGGGCTGCCACTACTGCTTCTAGCTTAGAAGCAGAGCAGGACAGTGGTAATATCAATAGGACCCAATCTAAGGCAACACTTAATGATCTAAGTCCTTAGGGAACTGGTTCAGGTAGTGGTCTCAGGTGCCAAGTTACCATATTGGGGTTGCAGATACTCAAACTTGGTTTGAGGCTGCATCTAAACAGTCCAATGATCCACCTCTCTTAAGAGTTAACATACTTGGAAGTGGGGAGGACAATATGAAACTAATATAATTGATGGCACATTATACAACTCTGTCTGATTTGGTGAGAAAAAGAATAGAGAGATTTTGTGAGCTGAAAAACAGAAAGAGAGTTGTGTGATAAAAACAGAAAGAGTGAATTGGTGAGAAAAAAGAATTGAGAGATTTTGTGAGCTAAAAAACAGAAAGAGAGATTGTGAGAGTCAAAATTGGTGATGGAAATACTTTTTGGATGAAATTGAGGTTAAAACTGCTATCTCAAAGTTAGTACTGCTGAGCATTACTTAGTATTGATGGACATGTTTTAGTATTGTTGGGCTTAAAGGTAGTACTGTTAGGCTAAAATTAGTACTGCTGGGTGATCGTTAATACTGTTTGAGCCATAACAGAATTTTCTTCACTCAATATAGCCGTTGTGAAATTTCCGCTAACTGCCTTGTTTATAGCCTATAGGGTTTGACTAATTGGAGAATTCATGGTCTTTCTATAAATTCATAAGATTTCTTCAATATAAGAACAAAATTCTTTCAGTCGGTCAAATCACAACCCTAAGTGCTCTCTATATTATCTCAATTAACTTTGTCAACCTTACATTCTCTTTAGAGTTTTACGACAAACACAACATGGTGGCCCACTTACAGAAGCCAGAGGGAAGTGAAGCCTTTCATCAAATTGTGGGTTTTTTAAATGCTAGTCATATCAAGTATGCCCTTATTGATAATCCCAAGATATATATTTCCTTAATCTAACAGTTTTGGGGAACAGCTACTGCTAGAACAACTGATAATGGAGAAGTGGAAATAACTGCTAGCATTGATGGACAAGTCAAGACTATTACTGAAGCATCTTTAAGAAGACACCTCAAGTTGGAAGACTCTGATGGTATTACTTCTTTACCAAATACAGAGATTTTTGAGCAACTTGCTCTTATGGGGTATGTGTCTGATTCTAACAGACTTACTTTTCAAAAGGGACACTTTTCTCCTCAGTAGAGGTTTTTCATTCATACAATCCTTCAATGTTTAAGTCCAAAGACAACAGCTTGGGAGCAATTTAGTAGCAATATAGCAACTGCTATAATTTGCTTGGCCACAAACAGAACTTTCAATTTTTCAAAAATGATCTTTGATGCTATGGTGAAGAATTTGGATAACACACACAAGTTTTTAATGTATTCAAGATTTCTTCAAATCTATTTAAACAAACAAAAGAGACTTCTTCAACCTCACACCAGAACTTATCTTGCTCATACTCTTACCAAAAAACTATTTAGCAATATGAAGAGGGCTTCAAGGGGTTATTTTGGGGTAGACTTTCCTCTATTTCCTACAATGATCACTACACCTGAGTCATCTCCTTCCAGAATAACATCTTCACCATCCTTATCACCTCAAACATATCAATCACCTCAATCATCGCCACTTAGGGATATAACCAGACAAGATGCTAAGATTCCTCAGTCTCAGTTTCCTACTCAAACCCAAGTAGCAGATGAGGCTGCATTCACAAATGTGGATGTAGATGCTGGAGGGGTTGCCACTTCTGAAATTGGCTTAGAAGCAGGTCAGGGCAGTGGTACCATGCATAAGACCCCTACCAGGCCTCATGATTCACCGCTCTCAAGAGTTCACACACTTAGAAGTGATGAGGGCAGTATGCAACAAAATGAATTGATGGATTTGGTTACCAAGTTGACTGATATAGTTGAAGTTTTGGAGAATGACATGCAGCAGACAAAGAAGGTTTATAGTTCTGCTCTTACAAAGCTCATCTTAAGAGTGAAAAAGTTGGAGAAGAAAGTCAAAACAAACAAAGCTGGGAGAAGGGCCAGGATAGTTATTTCATAGGATGAAGCTGCTGAAGAGGATTCTTCCAAACAGGGGAGGAAGATCTCTGAAATTAATAAAGATCCTACAATCTTATTGGTACAACCTGAGCAAGACATGGAATATGATTTTGATGTTAGTACTGCTGAAGGATTTACTACTACCAGTGTACCTATTACCATTGCTAGTGCTTCTATTAGTACTGTTAATCCTTCAAAAGTTTCTACTGCTGAAGACATTAATGGTGCTGAGACAGTAGTGTATATTAGGAGGAGTGCATCTAAAGACAAAGGGAAAGGAATAATGACAGAATCTGAGCCTGAACAAATCACTACAAAATTGCAACAAAGGCAAGAAAGAGCTGGCTTTAAAGCAGCTATAAGGTTTCAAGAACAGTTTGATGAAGAAGAAAGGCAAAGGTTAGCATGACAAGAACAAGAAAAGTATGATCTTGAAAAAACATTAGAATTGTAAAAGCAGTTGGATGAAAGGGAAGAAGTTGTAGCTAAAGTTAATCAAGATCATGATATTGATTGGAGTGATCCTGTTGTGCTAAGATATCATACAATTTAGAATAGATCTTTCTCTAAAGCTAAAGTAAGGAAGAATATGTGTATATATTTGAAGAATCAAGGAGGATACAAGTAGAGTCATTTCAAGGGAATGAGCTATGAAGATATTAGACCTATATTTGAAAGAGTATGGGATCAAAATCATGCTTTTGTGCCTAAGGATTCTGAGATAGAAAAGGAAGTAATGAAGCGACCTAGATTTGATCTTCAACAAGAATCTACTCAGAAGAATGAGAAAATTGAATCAAAACAAGTTTAAGAAGAGATAGTTCAGCAAAAAGATGTTGTAGCTGAACAAGTTGTGATAGAAAGCTCTAAGAAAGTTGGAGGAAGATTGAAAAGAAAGGTTTCAAAAGCTAGAAAGGACAAGGATAAAAGACAGAAGATGCAGGATGATCCAGAAAAACTTACACTTAAGGAGTATGTGGAAGTTATTTCTGATTCAGAAGAAGTAATTAGTGTAATCCCATTGGCTGTTAAATCTCCAATAGTTAGTTGGAAATCTTATTGCAAAGGAGATGTGGGATACTATGAGATACATAGGGCAGATGGAAGTTACAAGACTTATACATTCTTCAGTAAGATGTTAAATGATTTTGATAGAGAAGATTTGATTTTGTTGTACAGACTTTTGAATGAGAAGTATGCATCTACAAGACCAGGTTTTGATGATCTAATGATCTAGGGAGATCTAAAGATTATGTTTGAACCAGATAGTGATGATGAAGTCTGGAAAAATCATCAAAGTCAAGAGTTGATAGAATGGAAACTTTATGATTCTTGTGGAGTTCACTCTTTGATGCTGGGAGAAGTAAGCATTCATATGCTAGTTGAGAAGAAGTATCCACTTCCACAGGATACACTTACAAGAATGCTTCAATGGAAACTTCATGTGAATAATGATGTCACTGAGATGGCATATGAGCTTTTAAGGTTTATTAGATCTCAACTTCATCAGTAAAGATAGTGTGTTTGGAAGCATCCTCAGCAGAGTAGACTAGAAGATTTGATTCAGAAGAAACTTGTTGATTAACAAGATGAATCACAAGTTTAGGGGAGGATTATTGGGAATTAAGGGTCTCTACAAAGTTAATACTGTTGGATCAACTTAGTACTGCTCAAATTATAACTACTAGTACTAACCAGTTAGTACTGCCAGAAGGAAGTTAGTACTGCCAGTACTAAACTTAGTATTGCTGGAGGACTTTGTACTGATGCATGAAGATTACAACTGCCAGAAGAAGATAAAGACGTGTGAAGTGATATGTATGAACTTATTATGTATATCTTATATAGTTAGAAGATATGTAGAAATCTTATAAAAGTTTAGAATATTTGTATCTTGTAAAGGACTCCTTGGTGTATAAAAGGAGATCCTAGGTTATGGTTGTATACACATCACAATAGACATATCCATAGCTTCAAGGTTGTAAACCCTAGTACTAGTCAGAGTACTCGTATTATTCATCATAATAATATTGAAGCTTTTTGGTTATATTCATTGTTCATTCATTCTACTGCATCACAGTTTACTATTACATTGATATTATTCTAAGTACTAAAGAGTAGATTCCGCATACTCTTAGTATCAACAAAGTTTCTAGCATAGTTGTCTTGAATTTATTCAATACAACTAACCCTTTAACAAGGTTTGCAAGATCTAGTTGGGATCAACAGAATCTACCAAGCAAAATATCAGGGAAGTTTCTCATTCTAATTCTTTTTAATTCCCGTATTTAATGTTTTATCTATACAACGCGGATGTTGTATAATTCAAGTAGGGGGTGGGAATTAGAATGATACTTGTCCTATTTTTCACACTAAAATGCTTAAATTATGCTCAAATTTTAAAAAATTTCAAGCATACTTTTGTGAAATTACTTGATACATAACCTGCACACAATAACCCTTGTTAGATATTGTAAGGATTTAACCTTATCCATTTCTAAATGTTTACACAAATTGCACAAAATATGAGTGTGCCGGTGATGTTGTAGACTTTAGAACTTGGCTTGGTATATCTATTCGAGATTACAGTGATGAGTATTATGGATTTAGATGGTGTAACTTGTTTAAATTGGTAAATTTTTAGGATTACACCCAAAAAGCCTATACATGTTGTTTATTAACTAACTACACTTGTTAGTTAAATCCCCGTATAAACCCTTTGTTTACTCTCATCATAAGAGTAAGATACCCCTAGAAAAACCAATAGAGCCAATCCTTTAGGAATTACACCAACTATCTGTTTCGTTACACCTTTACACCTTAGCCTACCCTGTTAGATTATGTCCATTTATCAGTTGCTAGTTGCTTAAAGTGTAAAGTATGTATTTCTCGAGTCTTGTGTCAATTTTCTATCTTTGGTACGGTTGGGAAGAAATTTGCACATTGCAAATAGGAATGTATAAAGTAGTCAAAACTCATGTATTTTTACTACCAACGCAATTATTGGTACGTCTGAAGAATGAAGAATTACTGAAGGAATTATCCGGAGTTATTATGATCGTAAAGATGGTGAAACTACACCGAGTTTTTTAGTATTGTGTAGTAAAAAAAACACAAAAAAACTAGAAAAATCGCAACAAAAAAGTGAAGGAACGTTTGGAGATAATCGTTTCGCAAAAGCTTAGACCGAAAGAATTATATGAAGGATTGATTATTCGTTGATACGTTTGAAGGCTAATACCTTTGGGTATTAGCCATTATTATGAAGATCTTAATGTTTGGTTTGTTTATCTCGATTTCTTAATTTATCGTTGATTGCTTGTTTATGTTTATCAATTTATACTTGTTTACGTGCTTTTTTATGCGACCTATCATTCAACTGGATCTAGTGATACAGACCAAGTAATCTAGATGCCGAGATAGCTCTCCATATAGTGATTTATACATCTAGACCAATAGGATCACAATTAATGACCTATCTTTGCCCTTAGATTGTGAGCTTAGTTGGACCATAAGGTGACCTTGGTATCAACGAGTACGTTCTCGATTAATTGGTAAAGACTTGGTTAGTGGACTACTAGTGTATGAATTGCCATTAAGCAGTAAGTGGGTAAAGTCTCTATGAGCTAGGGTTTAACAAGATCACCATTTCTTTAATCCATAAGATAGATTATAATCAGCAAATAAGGATGCTTTATGCGGATGCGTTTAATTGTGACAGAATTCTACGTGTCTAAGTCTTAGAAAGAAGTAACGCCTAAGTCTTAAGAATGATATGACGCCTCGAGATAAGTAATCATTACACTAAAAAAACCCATTTTTACCTTAATAAACTTGTTACAACCTAGCTCCTAGTGTGGAGATGTGATCCTTGACAAGCTTATGAATAAATACTCATCACGACCGAGCAATTGAGCGAATTAGTTTTAACATGTAACTCACATAAGATTAGTTGAGTGATTTGAGTATTTTCCATCTTCTTAATTCGTGATTGTGTTTGTATGTGTACTTGTAATAGATCAAATAAATGCTTAAACGGAAAAATCCTTAAGGATACATTTTCATAAACTTCTAAAGGCTATTTGAGGACAAGTAGGATTCAAGTGGGGGGATATTTGATGACATCAAATAACATCTATTTTATAGCATCATTTATCCCATGTAATTAACCCATTTTGTATAATTGTTGCAAAGAATTGTTACTTAATCGTTTGTATTTGAGAATTGCAGTAATTATGGAGTACTTGGTGAAAGTTAACTAAAAAGCACGCATTCTGGAGCTTAAACGAAGATATTTGAAGATTACTGTTCTGACAACCAATACGCTGTATCCATCAAGGAAGATACGGCGTATCTCTGTCTGCACTCACCAAAGACCACGAATGAAACAAGATCCAATACGCCGTATCCAGGAAGAGCAATACGCCGTATTCAAGATTTATGGAAATAAAATATTCTGGAAGATATCAAACGTGGTCCCTATTCCAAGAAACCCCCGATACGCCGTATCAAAGACTTTGGATACGCCGTATCGACCATATTCAAGACCCTATAAATAGAAAACTCAAAAACGAGTTTTAAGTGTGCTAAATCATATTCTCGATACCTAAACCATAAAAGTCAATTTTCAGAGGAGAAAAAGAGCAGAAGAGGTCGGGCAATGCGATTAATTCCATAGGAGACAACGTGTAATTTATTATACTCTTGTAATCGTTTAGTTTTTGGTATCATTCGTTAACTGGGTTAGTTTACCTTGGCTAAATCATTACTTTTGTATTAGTTATGACGTTTGAAGGCTAATACCTTCGGGCATTAGCCATTATTATGAAGATCTTAATGTTTGGTTTGTTTATCTCAATTTCTTAATTTATCGTTGAATTGCTTGTTTATGTTTATCAATTTATACTTGTTTGCGTGCTTAAGTATGCTACCTATCATTCAACTGGGTCTAGTCCTACATATTTAATGCGCTGCAACTTCGGTGTTGTTTGGGCGTAGGCTAAGAGTATGGGATAGCTCTCCATATTTCAATTTATATATCTAGAATCATAGGATCACAAATATTGACCTATCCTTGCCTTTAGTTTAGTGAGCTTAGTTGAGCCATAAGGTGACCTTGGTATCAATGAGTACGTTCTTATTCCATTGCTAAGGACTCGAACAGTAGACTACTAGTATATAAATTGCCATTAAGCAGTAAGTGGGTAAAGTCTATATGAGCTAGGGTTTAGCAAGATCACCATTGCTTTAATCCCTAAAATAGATTATAATCAGCAAATAAGGATGCTTTATACGAATGCGTTTAATTATGACAGAATTCTACGTGTTTAGGTCTTAGGAGAAGTAACGCCTAAGTCTTAAGAATGATATGCCGCCTCGAGATAAGTAATCGTTGCACTAATAAACAAACCAACGTTCTGATTGGATTAGTAATGGTTAATTCAGTTTTCTTATATTTGGTTAGACCGCTCTTTTATCTTTTGTTAATTTGCTTGCGTGTGTTTTAGTGTCTTGGATTGATTTTAGTCACCACAAAACTTGTGCCAGTCTCTCAGGTTGAAAACCCCTCTTATCCATTAGATTTAGGATTAACATAGGTTTAGCATAGATTAGACTAACTTAGATTAGAAAAACCAAAGTATTAATAAATTGAAAGTGTTTCTCGCTCTTAGTGATCGACACCCTACTTACTACGAAACTCCCATCGATCAGGTACACTGCCTGTGATAAGTGTTATTTTAGGTAAAGTCGGCAAAATATAAATTTAAAACTTGAAAGCATAAATTACACCTACACGATAACACCATCATCGGTATTTATTACATTACCCCCCGAAGACTGTTTAATATTGATTTTATCATCATCATTATCCTTATCCGATTTTGAATCATCAGGATAAATTACGTTAAAAGGAAATTGATCATTAAAGTATAAAACATTTTGTTCCTCTTCATCACATTCGGACAATGATGTTTCATCATTCAGATTAAACTCATCGATATGTTAAGGGCTTAAAGTGGGTTCAGTTAAGAAATCTGATTTAAACGTTAGGGCATCATTGTAAAGAATGGCGGAAAATTCATTCTCAAAATATTTAAAGAAATCTAAATCATCAAAATAACTGATCATAGGCTCGGGTGATGGAAACGAAGGCATATTGACTTTATCATAATCATTTTCCGAATCCGTTTTCAAATCGTTGACATAAATTATTTTTATAAGAAAATGAATTTTTGTCATAAATTACCGTGTAATCTTCATCGTCGGATTCGTCAAATGATATTATAAAGTCAATTTGATTGTCATTAAGAGGACTTACCGTGGGTTCATATAAGAGTGCTACTTCGGATGTTAACGCGTCATTAAAAACTATAGCTGGGAATTCAGTTTCAACAGATCTAAGGTCATAAACGTCTTCATCATACCAGATCTTACCATACGTAGCAGTTTCCCAGTTATACACCTTACCACGCCTATGAGCTTTTTCTTCCTCAAGCCTGATATACTCTTCCATAATCCATTTTAACCTGTAATAAATTCGCTAGGAAAGAAAACGGTCAAATAGCCTAAACTGAATACGGCGTATTGATGATAGAGTCGAATACGCTGTATTGGTTTGAAAAAATTTATACACCGTATCCAATAAATTGAATACGCCGTATTGAGTATTCGACTCAGAAAAATTACAGCGGACTGTAATAATGCAGAAAACACACAAACACACAATATGCAAAAATATACAATGCAGAAAATTAAACACACAAAAACAAACTCACAAATATGCAAATTAATCTAAACTAAACTAAAATACTAACAAATAAGAATTTAAACAACTTCACTCTCCGGCAGCGGCGCCAAAAACTTGATGTGTCGTTGTGTAGGTGTTATTTATGTATCAAGTTTTACTATTTATTTTATGCTGACTTTACCTAAAACAACACTTTAACGAGCAGTGTACCCGGTCAGATGTAGCTTCGTGGTAAGTAGGGTGTCGATCACCAAGAGCGAGAGCGTTAATCCCTAATTCTATCAGTATTTTAGTTATCTAAGTTAAACCTAAAACTAATGCAAAAGGGGGTTTCAGCCTGAGAGACTGGCACGGTTTTGTGTATCTAACCTAAGGTTTTGATGACAAGTAAAGCAATAAATACACACAAGAAGATAAAAAAAGATAGAGGAACGGTCAAGAACTAATGTAAGGAAAACATATCAACCATGAATAATCCGATAAAACGCAGGTTTGTTTATTAGTGCAATGATTGACTTATCTCGAAGGGCATATCATTCCTAGACTTAGGCGGTACTTCTTCCTAAGACCTAGACACGCTAATTATGTCACAATTAGACGCATCCGCATAAAGCAAGCATTTGTTGATTATAATCTACCTTAAGAGATTAATAATGGTGCTCTTACTAAACCCTAGCTCATAGAGACTTTACCCACTTACTGCTTAACGGCTCTTTATATACTAGTATTCCACTGTCTGAGTCCTTACCAATGGAATAAGAACGTACTCGTTGATCCTAGGGTCACCTGCTAGTCTAACTAAGCTCACATAAACCATTAGTAAATATAGGTCAATATTTGTGATCCTATGATTCAAGATAAATTGCAATATGGAGAGTTATCCCGGACTCCTAGCCTACGCCCAAACAACACCGAAGTTGCAGCGCATTAAATATGTAGGACTAGACCCAGTTGAATGATAGGTCGCATACTTAAGCACGTAAACAAGTATGAATTAATAAACATAATCAACAATCAACGATTAATTAAGCACTCGAGATAAACAAACCAAGCATTAAACCTTCATAAACATGGCTGATACCTAAAGGTATCAGCCAATAGTCATTGTAAAAATACACATGGTTTCCTATATGAACAATTAAAGAAAAGAAACCTTAACCGAACGCGTATTTGGTTGCGCGAAGATTACAAGAGTTTTCCTATGATCTTCAGGCTCTTTTCTGACCTTCTATGCTCCTTTATTCGTCTCTTGGTCGACTTGGTGGTTTAGGGCTTCACTTGCATACCTAAAACTGAGTTTAGGGTTTTCTATTTATAGAGTCAGGAAACAGGTTGATATGCCGTATCGGGCGATGTGGGATACGGCGTATTGGGGATTTCTTGGAGTAAGGACCACGTTTGATATCTTTTAGAATCTTCGTGTATAATAAACCTTAGATACGGCGTATAGAGGATCCTGGATACAGCGTATTGGGTCTTCAATCCTTTGTGGTTATCTGTGAAGTGTAGGCACGGATATGCCATATCTTCTTGATGGATACGGCTTATTGATGTAAAACCAGTTAGTTCTTCTTTGTTGACCAAAGTATTATATATGGCGTATCGTTGATGTGGATACGGCATATTCTTCAAAGTCAGGCAATGGTCTTTTGATTCGTCAAAGTTTTGGATACGTCATATAGGTCTAGAATAATACAGCGTATTTGCTGTCATATCAGTAGACTTTCTTGAACTCTTCATTTAAGCTCCAAAATGTGTGCCTTTTAGCTAATCTTCACCAAGTACTCCATAATTACTGCAATTCTTAAATATAAATGATTAAGTAACAATTATTTGTAATAATTATACAAAATGGGTTATTTACATGGGATAAATGATGCTATAAAAGTGACGTTATTTGATGTCATCAATTCCCGATAAGCAAGGGCAGCCTGCACAGGATCCTCCACATCCAATGATATGTCGTGTGCCAAACAATACAAAAAAATACATACCCAGACCCCACAGTCACCAAAGACACCCCCCTGCTTGGGCACATTCTCGGCAATACTAAATGTAATTTGGTACGTACTTTTAGCAATTCCTTTCGTATCAAAGACATTAAGTAGCTCTAAAACTTCTGGCAGACGTACCTAAACATAAGTATATACATTTTCATTGTCAAACACCACAACAAAGTATTCTATTTTTTATGATTAACTATAATATTAGAATAAACTAATAACCTGTAAGCAGTCCCTTGTCCGGATGTACCAATCATGACATTTCAAATCGTAACTGTCACCACTATCATAGAATGTTACCACACCAGACACGATATCAAATTCAGCAAGACACCAATGTTGTCCAGGTTCATTTATTGGAATAAAAACCTGCATGGTTTTAAATTACTAGTTTTAGTTCTAAAGGTATTACAACAAAGTATTAACGTAAATTGTATACAAGTAAATACCTTATCAGCTTCGGTCCATGGTATAGAATACCTCTCTCCATTAACTCACCAAAGTAGCATTGCATTTTGAAGCAGTAGTTGAGCAAAGTAACTACTAACCATGGCCCAATTAGCATCATTTGGTCGCACATGACACATGTAGTCCACCCACAAATCAATGTGCTTGTAACAGAAATAGAATAAATGTCAATATCATAAGTCAATGTTTTAATACTATCGAAATGTTAAATAAAAAGTTAAAGTTGACTTACTTCATCCAAGAGCCATCCCTATCTAGGAGGATCTAAGCATACTAAAGACTCCCGAAATCGTCGATCCACACAGACTTCTTTGGACCACGAAAACTTACATCTAAGATGGACGGGTTTACCAAGATAAATATCTATATCATCGCTTATCCAAATATTGTCTATGGCACTGTTAATTCGGGAAAGATCCTACATAAAAGTGTAACTATATTAGGAAATATTCTGATGCAATATTTGGGTTAAACTTAATAAATTCATACCTCAACCCAAGGTTTAACATTTTTTAGGAATTCGGTCATATCTTGATCAACCAAGCCAAAAGACTATTTTTTTTTCTTATCAAACTTTCTACATACTTTCCACCAACTATCTGTTCTATCAGCTACAAAATGACTTCTCTTCTTAGGAGCGCACCACGCTATTGCGTGTTTCATATGATCAGAATTCATAAGTGTGTATGACCTTTTCTTATAATCCTCTTCCCACTTCTTCTTAACTTTAAGCGCACGATCCTCTTCTAGTCTCAACCTCTTTTGCTCTTCCAGTCTTACCCTTATCTCCTCTTCATTCAGTCTCTCCTCTTCTAACAACAACCTTTCTTCCACTTTCAACCGCCTCATAAATTCCTCTTTAACTAGGTAATCCTTTGTCTGGTAAACATATAATTATAACAATGTAATTTTTAACAAAAACAGAGATAACTTAAATAGAGGATGTGTGATATACCTCAACAAACTCTTCTTGGGTATCAACATCTAACGGTGTTCCTACACTGTCAATAATGGATGACTCAAACAATTCAAGGAAAGCCTGATTTAGTTCATTGCAAAATTCGACGCTAACATGACAAAAATCATCATTAAACTGCAATTTCTAAACAACATCACCGTTTCTTTCTCGACCAAGAACCTACAGAGTTTTTGTAATTGTCAATAATAATTCTATTATTTTTTGTTTAAAAGTTAAGAAGTATACAATACAAATTATAACCTGAATAATAGCCTCAAGCTTGAAAATACAAGAATTTAACTCCTTAATAATACAATCCTTAACACTGCTTATGTTGCTCCTAGGAACGATAGTATTCGGAGTACTAATAAGTTTACATAACCTGTTACGTTTGCGGCCAGCAAACACCTTTTGGAGATACGCATCAAAAATATCAGGGTTTCTGATAGGAGTCCTTGGTACATACACTTGCAGATAATCATTGGTACTTGTCCACCATTCAGGTTTGTACTCGGCTAAAGTAGGTCTAAGATCAACAATGGGATTAAATCCTGCAACATGACAATTCCCTTTTTATCAGTGTTTATTTAAACATTTATCCAATCTTTCAAACTGTCAGAGGTGATACTACCTTGCAAAATAGGGTGCGATAATCTGATCTTATAAAGACAGCCTTTTTAGACCATCCTATGCCTCTTGGTATAGCTTCATCCACTTTATTCCACCAACGATTGCTCCTTTTAAAGGACTCCAAAATCCAAACCTTCAATTTAATGATAAAATATAAAATTTCCAGTAGATAATCGTATGTAATATATAACACTAATGACTTAATAACTGACCTTGAATGCCGAAACAAAACCAAACAATGTATAAGTAGGAACATACTTGGGCGATTTATGCAATCCTTCAAGGTGCTCAATCTTGTGGTTAGATACTACATTCATAATTTCATCATACAAATGCATCCATATATGCTCACCCTAAGGAAAGAATGGCCTATTCCATGATTTATAAACTATCATCGCAGCATATTAGTGTTGTCATAACTTTGAGTATATCAGCAAACGACCCAAAATTCTAACCCTCTAAGCTCATAACAAAAGACAAACTAGCGGAATAGCATCTGCGGCTTTCACATAGTTTGCTAAAGTACTCTTCATCCTCAATAACACCAAGTAAATGAAGCCTTGTTATGGTTTAAACCTAACCTTCTGGGAAACCTATCTCTAAATTTCATGTGCACCCTTTAATTATAGCAGCTGAAACTAATTGAATTCAAACCTTATACCCGTGATATAGAGAAAATACTCATGTTTTGACCAAATGTGACCTCGTCCCATTGACTTTAATATGTTAACGACATTTTATAATGAGAATCATTACCCGGCATTGTTTTTGCAGCATATAATCAATCATATATGCTTGATGATTAAAAGAGCGTATTAATCTAACACAATCTATGCCAACAAAACATGTGGTATCAAAACAACTTCCTTTGTTTTTTTAATCCAATTTTTCTTGATCTAACTTAAAGTACTTCAATTTATTCTGATAATAACCTTTGGCCATCATATTCCTAGAATAAATTTAAATGATAAAAAAATAATATAAAAAATTATAGTAAACGAGTTGTTATGACATAAGTTTATTTTAAAAAGATATCATTGTCCCATTCATTAGCGTAGGATTCATACATTGCATTGAAAATAACACAAAGCATATAGATATACATAAGACTACATTAGGATTCGTGCATGACTTGCTACACTACATTAATAGTCTACATCGATTTAAACTAACAAAAAAATAAAAAAAAAAAAAAAAATAACTAAAACTTAAACATAAACAACTTAAAGACCAACATGACAGAAGCTTTAAAAGAGTAGCAACAACAATACCTAGTCTATCAATGGTATTATTTTTAAACATAACATTCCCATTCATTAGGTAGGATTTATACATGCATTGAAATAACACAACGATAATTATACATAAGACAACGTTAGGATTCGTGCATGCACTTGCACTACATTAAAAGACAACATCGATTAAACATAACACAACTAAACTTAAACACAACAACTTAAAGGACCAACATGACAGAAGCTTTGAAAAAGAGCACACAACACCATAGCTATCCAGCGGATCAAATTACTTAAACGTAAGTTGAACCAAAAAGGAAATCTTTTTGATGACCTTGATTTGGATGTGACTCATGCTAGCCATTAAAGACCTTGTTTTGGCGAGATCAGCGTCATTCATTTCCCTCTACAACTTAGAACTCTCATAAGCAATTGTACTACCAAGACAGTTATCAAGCTCATGAATGATCATTTCCCTCTCCCTAACACGTGTAGCCAAATTTTCAGCAATTATGTTCATATTATGAGCAGTGATTAAGTCTTTTTTATTCTCACTTTCAAATAGGACAACCATCATGTCCTTGAGGTCATTGGACTTTGCAATGGTGGAAAGTTCTAAAAGAGTAGACATGGTATGTTACAAGTGCTTGAAATGGTTAAGTGTTTGGCTTTACACAAGGCTGTTTTAGGAAAGGATGCTTGTTTATCGGTATGCTAAATCACAACTGATAAACCTCTTAAATAGAAGTGAAGATAACAAAAGGAATGACAATTAATGACTGTCATGTCAATGTGGTTGGAAAATAACAATTTACAATACCCAATAACATGTCATGATTGGTTACCATATTTCATGGGAGGTGTTTTTTCTTATTAAGTGATTAACTAGACATGCTATACTTGAATATGTTTTGTCAAATGTTTTTGTAAGCATATTTCATGCCAATATTGTTGTATTTATGTCAAAAAATACAAAAATTAGAATTCACTCAAAACTTATATCAGCACATATAACAATCTGGTTAAATAGTTCATCACACATTGCAAAATATCAGCCCAACAAAATTAAATGGAATTTATTATGGGATTTACAAATCGCATAAGATTGAAACCTAACCAAGTTGAACAATTAACTATACTGACATATTGCATACACACACAACTTTTAAAACTGCTAATAAAATATTAACACACTAAGTAAGGGTCATGTCATAATTCAATACTAACACAGAGCACTTAAATGAAGCCCTCCTCTAGTTTGCAAGTCGCATAACATTTCAAACTACCCAAGAGTACTAATATCAAATCAGATTTATTGCAATACTACCCAAATTGAAAACGAATATAAATGTTCACTTACCTTAGCCCACAACATGGTTTGAACAAGGATGTATAAGATTTCAATTGAACAATATTAGATCCCTAACACAGGAATTGTTTTTAATACCATTTGATGAACACGATTACAATATAACATCCCTAACCACCAATTGTAAATCTGTTGAATAGCATTTGATGAAGACGATAGGTTTGATAACGATTTACATGTTGGATTAGAAAGGATGATTAATGTGGAACAAGATTTGGGGATATCAATTTGGGTTTGAAACGATGCTTTCGTGTGTGTGTTTTTGGGTTTGAAACAATTTCGTGTGTATTTTTTCTGGATTTGAAAGCTTTTATTATTTTTTTGATTTAAAAAAAAATAATTTTGTATATATTTAAAAATAAAAAAGTTTTAATAAAAAAGTAAAAAAGAGATGTACTATTTTACTATTTATATGGGTACAAGTCGCATAAATAGTCAAATCAAATGTACTCTTTAATAAATACTTAAAAAAAATTCAAAATTATAAAAAAGGACAAGTCGCATAAAAAGTCAAATCAAATGTGCTATTTTAATAATATTTAAAAAAAAAAAACAAGTCGCATAAAAATTATTTTCAAAGCACTAGTAAACTCTTACACAAATGTACTTGCAAAAGTACACCCAATGATTGGGTAAAGGGTTATTTGGTAATTTTATCTCTAGTTGAATAAGTCGTATGAGTCGTTAAAGTCGCATGGGGCGTTTAGGGAATTTCAAGTCGCATGGGGCAATTTGACAAAATCACTAAAGGCATGGGGCATTTCAAGAATTATCCCTTTTTATATTTAATTATTGATATCATGTTTTAAATATTAAGAATGTCTAATGACACTTGAAAAATTACTCTGAATATTTTTATTTAGACTCTAAAAAGGAATTACATAAGCTAGCTTATCGGAGTGAGTTTTACACTTAGATTGCGGCTTAATACTCATTTTTGTTTAAAGTTTGTTAAAAAGATAATTAAATTATGAGTAGCCGAACACCTTTATTATAAAAGTTAGTTAAAAACAAATATCCATGACAAGTTGTGTCAAAAGTTACAAAACAGTCGTGTTCTTTCACTTCACTATCACTAACTTATCATCACTAGTACACAGTCATCGCTCTTACCACAAACACTACTTACTTACGTACTCCCTTTACGACCCCTTTAACCATTTCGCTTTCAGCTCACTGGAGATAAAATTTGGTACGTTCATCGGACTCCGAAAACATAAACATATGCCAATTTGTTCGTTTTCGTATTTTTTTAAGTTCCATTATTAAAAATTGCATACTCTACAGGTTTTGTTTTTTGTACACATGCTTTATCAGTCGGATATGTAAAATTTACCAGGAATACTAGTCCAGGGCTGTCCTTGAGGGCGTGTGATGCCTTGTACTATATAGTATGTATACAACTATACAAATAAAATAAGTGTCATCCCATTAGAGCTGTTGATATAGATAATTTAGTTTTACATTATTTGATTATCTTAATCTCGTAAAAATGGTGAATGGATTCTCAAATAAATATAAGCATTGAAAATGACTGCAAATTTTTCGTCTAGGAATTGATAGATTCTGTTATTGTGTCCATTAAGAAGGATATGGAGAAAACGGAAAGCATAGTTCAAGATGAGGTACG
>BQNB010026416.1:13878-58620 GCA_026074375.1 Tanacetum coccineum | reverse complement strand
GGTCTTAATCCTATGTCAAGGGTTAAGGATGTTGTTCACAATGGCACTTGGAATTGGCCTATATTTCTTCTTGAGAAATACCTATTTCTTGATGCATGTACGACTCTGATTGTAGACGGCTCTATGGATAATTTAGTTTGGCATACAAATTTGAATGTTTCTAAGGAGTTTTCGGTTAATCAGGTTTGGTCTTCTATTCATCCGAGAAACCTAAAGGTTGATTGGTATGATGTGGTATGGTTTAATACTTGTATTCTTCGACATGCTTTTACTTTATAGCTGATTATTAAGAGGAAGCTTAAAACGCAAGATCTTATTTTCTCATGGGATGTTTCTTCGGCCCTTGGTAATGTTTGTTCCCCATGTGAGATTCAATCGGGATGTCGCATGACCGAGCACTTGTTGTTTTTGTTTGACTGCCCTTAGCTTTGCATGATAGTTTGGAACCCCATGTGAAGGCGACGGTTACTGGTATGTACTCATTCAGACCTTGATTTGTGTTTACCTCTGTATCCAATTATCCTTAATTTCGTTTACCGGGTGCTAAAAAAATGAACGACTCGAAGTTTGTGATTCCAAATCGGTGATTGATTTGCGGATACGTCTACTTAGCTTACATTTTTTCTGGCAGGCGTGTAATATTGGCCGTAGTTGTTCAAGATCAGACTTATAGAAGAACTGACCGGACAAGGTATTGCGCTTGATTGGCATTAAGTCCTTTTCGTGTACGCGCCTCAAAGTTACCTTCTAATCATGACAAGTTCAAGAAGTCTAAGGAAGGGATGTCGATTATGGCTTGGCTTGTGGGAGTTTGCTCCCTCAAGTGTTTCAGCCTTTATTGTTCGCTGTTTAGAGGTTGGTGGAATATGCACATTAAAGGTGGTTCGCTTTTGCTATTGGGTGTTATTGGTTATGTATTTGTTAGGTTAGTTGTCCGTTCGTCTATGCATGTCATGCTGTTTTTGGTAGGTCAAGCATTTGGCTTGAGGGTAATGTGACTCACTCAGTCACATTTCCATTTATACTGCGTTATTAGACGTTTTTGGTGTTATTAATATATTTTTACTAAGTGGTGTAGTCCCTTTTACCCAAATCAAAGACTATAGGTGGTTCTTTCCTATTGGTGTTATTGGTTATGTATTTTGATAGGTAGTTTTCGTATGGCATGTCATGCCATTTTCAAAAGCAGCACCCTTGACATCCAAGTTGAAGAATGCTCTGCACCATGTATTTGGATTTCTCTGTACCAAGTACTCATATGCTTCAAAATTCATATACTTCATGTCATCCATATTTACGTAAAAGATTTCCTCTATTGTACTTAAAGTTGCACCCCAGAAGAGTCTTTAAAGCTCTAAACCACTGCATTTCTTTTTGAAGTTGGCATACACATGTCTTATGCATTTTCTATGCTTTGCATTAGGTAACCAATCACCAACATCATCTAATAGTCCCTATAGACATGAAAATAAATTAGGAAACAATTTAATTACATTGTTATATAATACTTAATGTTTATAAAGCTACTAACCTTGTGTGAATCTGATATGAGTTTTAATCCAACTCCTTGTTGTAGATTCAGATCATCATGGAGCAGTGACAAGAACCAAGACCAATTTTCAATGTTTTCAACCTTTACAACAGCCAAAGTAATGGGATACATCTGATTGTTGGCATCCCTACCTATTGTTGTGAGCAACTCACCTCTACATGTATGTTTCAAAAAGCTACCATCTAACCCAATTATTCTCCTACAACCTTCCAACCACCCATCTTTCACACCCTTAAAACAAATATAAAACCTCTTAAAATAGGTACTACCAGAACTTTTCTCTTCTACATTAAGTCTGCAAGTGGATCCTAGGTTTGATTCTAATAGTGCCTGCCTATAGTCCCATAACCTTTCATAATGTTCAACTAACCCTCCCTCATGGTTATAAAGTGCCATTTGCTTAGCCCTTTTGCACTGACCTAAACTAACATCAATTAAAAACTTCTATCTAATTTGATTCTTCATTTTGATGTAGGGTGTAAAACCTAAAAATCTCAACAAGTGTAAAATTACCAAAATACCCCTAATGCAAGAAAATTACATAAAAGCTTAAATAAATTTCATTTTAATTATAGAAATTATGAAAATACAACATATGGCAATTGAAAATACATACATTTATGGCAATTTATGAAATTTTACTTTGTAGATTAAAATACTATTATAGTTATGCTAAGAATAAAATAATTAATATTTGTATATATGTATTTTAGCCGAAAATATTAATAATAATGTGTTTATTTTAATGCAACTAAATTACAATTTAAAATAATAAGTAAGGTATAAATTGATAAAAATAAATGTGGCAAAATGATTATAGATAAGATAGTTTAAGTACAAAGTAAAAAGGCCTAAATTTCGGACAATTAAATTTACCTAGTATATTTCTTTTTTTTACTTTTCATTGTGGTTTAATTCCAAAAATAAGAATCCCGCAACCGCTAATAATATCAATGTACAGGCATGGCAAAATAAAATTTTTCCAATGGTACAAGACAAGAAAATATCTAGGACGTATTTTTGCTGGTGTGTTTGACAGGTCAAAAGTTGTAGGGTAAATTAGTGTGATTGAATTGGTATAAGGTCTTTGTTTCGATCTTTGGTTCTTGGCTTTTGGCTATTCCGTATACCAAGCTAACTAACTCGGATTTCGATAAATTCACTTTTAAAATTATTATAATTCATCTAGAATAATTCATAATGGTATTTGTGTATCTCGCATTTTTTTCATACTTATTAATTCGTTCTATTCTTAAGAAAAATTATCATTGCATGTTATTTTGATTTTTATAGAAATTTTTTAAAACATGTTCGCCGAAACCTAATTTTTTTAGCTACTTATGAAATTGAATTCACTTTGTTGCACAAATATTTATTTTTTTAATAATTCGAATTTTATATTTTTCTTAGGTTTTTTACTATCTTATTTGGACTCAGATCAATTGTTGGAATAATTTATATAAAGATTAGAAAACTTATTTAGTTTAGGGATTTTATTTTGTTGTTAGCCGATTTGTACGGAATTAAAGGCGAAAAAAAAGAATATTTATTTAAAATGAAATGGGGTTTAGGGTTTTGCTTTTTTGTCTCATGGTACATTTAATGCTATGGATTGAATACATAATGTTGTTTTGATGATTGGGAAAAATTATATTTAGGGTTTTGTGAATTAATTAGTTTGCCGGCTTATGATTTAATAGTATAAGGGAACTTGTTGCTAACTTTCTAGAATACTATAGGGGTCTATTTTTTATGACAAGTTATTATATTTAATATATTCTGTATAAAATTAATGTTGGGGGGGTATAAATTTGTCACATTTTGATTAATTTTTTTGGATTAAAAGGTTAATTTCATATAATAAGTAATTTAGAAAAATTAATTAATTAAAAATAGACGGGACTGTAAATTGTAAATTCATGGGTATATAGTATCATGGTTGGTTAGTATTTAATGGAATTAAAGTATTGATTGTGTCATATATTGAATCTATATAGGAGATTGGTTTGTAAATCATCGGATAATTTAAAGATAAATGTTTAATTAATTATTAAACCAAAAGGACTAAATATGGTAAATTATGTAAATTAAGGGTTTGATCTTGTAAAATACAGAAAAATGGAAGTTTTTTATCTGAAATAAAGATGTGAAACTTTGATATTTACCACTTTTTACCTTGAAAAATTTGTTGATTTTGTTTATTAAACCCTAAAAATATGCGAAAGTTGTTTCATATTTACCAAACTTGTAAAGGTTGACTTGTTAAGCGCTCTTAAGCTATATTTAATATCTTAATAGAAGTCTAAATGATGGAACTATTACTAATTTGAGGATATAGTTTACTAATAAATAGAAAGTTACTAAAAATGGAAATGTTACTAAAAACTGAAAGTTACTAAAGATATGCGAAAGTTACTCAATTAATGGGAACAGTTACTAATTTAGGAAAATAGTTTACTAAAAATAGTAGTTACTTCAAAAATTGAAAGTTATTAAAAATAGGAATTAGTTACTAAAAATGGTAAAAAGTTCCTCTAAAAATGGAAGAAAGTTACTAATTTTGGCAAAAGTGACTAAAAATGGAAAATGTTACTAAAAATTAGATAGTATAACTTTAAATGATTGGTTTGTACAAGTTACGATTTACATAATTTCTTTAGGTTCGGTCAGAAAAAAGGGAGTAACTAAATGTGATTTGATATTCTGTGGTGTTTTCTCTTGGTTATTGCTTTGCATTCGGAATATAGGTACAGATATTTGACCTTCTTAGTGTATAGGTTTGTCTCTTGACTCTATTCCTCTCATTTCTTTGATTTTTCTTTATGTGATTTTGCTTCATTTTGATCAGTGACCATTTCTAATTTTTTGCTCTCTGCATATGCATTCTCGTTATTAATGTTTATTTGATTCCTGCGCTATTGCTACCCTTTGATATTTGTAATACCTTTTGTTATTTTGAACCTTTGATATTTGAACCTTTCTATCGACTGATATGAAACCTTTGACTATGATCCCTTTGAAATGAACTTTCGTTACTGACTTTGCTTGTGAACCCTTCAGTTTGCGACCACCAAGCCATATTTGTTTTTCCTAGCCATAGATAAGTAACATGCCTCCCAGTGTCATTGATGCAGATTCCTTTTGTGCTATGAACTCATTGTGAGTGAGTGCGATTTCTCACGCCGTCCCCCAATTTGAGTATTACATGCGCATTAATGAAGATTCATTATTTGTTTTAAGGCGGCGATATGGGATGCATCTAGATTTGTTTTGTTATTTCAGATGGATTTTGACATTATGATATTTGGATATATGGAGTACTGTAAAAATGTTTGGGTGAGACAAGATCACTGTCTTCGACTTCTTGGAGCTCCGTTTACTCCGTGGTTACTATGTTTGATTTGTTTGGGACTGTTTGGTAATTAGGAATTTGGATTCGACTTTGCTGTGATTCATCTTATCTTACACTATGATTTGATTTCTGATTTGTCTTACATTATATTGTATCCCTTTGATCATGTATTGTGTGTATCCTCTTGTACCTTAATTTCTATCTTTGATTTTCCGTTAATCTTTTGCTTGTTCGTATTACTATATATCTGTTCATCTGGGCTTTGTCAAAAGCTCGCTTGTACTTTCTTTTCTGCGGTGCAGGTAATCTAATCTAAGGAGCTGGGGGTGCTTTCCGGTCCTAGGGAGTGACGATTGGACGTACCCTGTAGAGATCTTAGTTTTTGATCTCATGAATTGTTTCATTTTCAATGATCATCTTGTTATTTCGTTTTTTGGAGGGGACTTTTAAATGTTTGGGCTGCTATCTATTTGAGGAACTTTTGGTACCTTAAGGTCATGTTGACTTATTATTATCACTTGAGGTTATTTATTTAAGACTTCGTTGTGTTATGTTGTTTGGTTATGTCATGATTATGTTAATTGGCTGTTGTCATGTTCACTCCTGAATTTTGTTAAAACTATCTAACCTTTTTGGGTACGTGCTTCTACTGGGCTGGCTAATCTACCATAATTGTTTAATGGTATCAGATTGCTTGTACCGAATGGTTGTAATCTATGTTCGAAGACGTCTTTTTGACTCTTATTGAAGCTTAGGCTTATATGACCCCTGTGAGTGGGATTTGGGTTTAGTAATTAAGTTCCTGTTTGCTGCATAAATCTCTTCACCGTTAACCCATTGCTTTGTTTTTTGTTTTAGCTAATAGTATTTTTCTCGATCGTTTCAGGAATGTGTGACTACTCAGTTAGAAGAAAGATTGAAACTCGGGGAGGCGATGCGATTGTCGTCTCCTTAATTTCAGGACGGCTAACTAACTGAATTTGCTGCTGCTTTCGATCGTCCTAGTCTGGTCCAAAATGCGTCGCCCCTAATCCCTTACGGTTGCCTATTGAGGACTTTCATAGATTTTACCAATGACCATCAGGAATGTGCTGTAACTTAAGGTGGACAGTCTGGTAGGTGTGTGGTGATGCTTCACCCATGGGATTCATAGTTTGGATCTGAAAGGAGTGTTTACTTAAGTTATTATGCCGCTAATCTTGCCGTTTGTTGGGTCTGGACCTTGTCGTTCCCTGCCGAGGCAGAAGAACTGGAAGTAGCATAATGGAGAAGTTATTTAAAGTTTTGGGTTTTTGTCCCGGGATAAATTTCAAGTCTCTGTATCTTGCATGGTTTTTAAACTAGTGGGTGATGCACTGAGCTGGTCGGAAGCTCATTTGCGGTAATCTCCATGCGTTGTGGAGGCGATCTTTTGCCGATACTGCTACTTGGGTTGCGCTTTTGTGAGTTCTATTCAACGAGAGTATTTTCCGTCATCTGAACAACATCGTTTATGAGAGTAAGTATGGAGATACGGATATCGTCAGCTAGGTAGATCTGAGTGAACTTCTGGGGAGTACATGGAAGAGGTCACTAGATTGGATAGTTTGTTGGAGGTATGCTGGAGATGCTCAGAGGCAAGGTAGGACAATTTCAAGTGGGGTTTAAACGAAGTTGGGTTTTGGGATCCGGAGCGCTTAAATACGCAAGTATAAAGAAAGGTTTGCGAGTTGGTTGGGCTGGAGCCGCTGTAAACATATCGAGTTATTGTAATGTGAGTGGGAATCTCAATAAGCGGGATAGAGAATTTGGTAATAGGATGTTCAGAACAGGGGATAGGGCCCAACAGAGGAGAACAAGGTCGTTTTGACCAGGGTCAAGCGATATGAGCTTATATGGGGCTCTGTCTGAGATGCTGGGGTTTTATGATTCAAGACGACAGGATTTCCTTCTGGGTGTCTGGAATCCAGAGGTTTAATGGTAGGAATGGGACTATGACCGCATAGGGTCAAGCTGGTAAACCGACGACCAGGCCAGAATCACGGGGGTATCAGTCACTCGAGATTTTAACCAGGCGGCATGCCTTCATAGAGGTTCTTGACAAGATCAGAGGTATGGTCTACTAGAGAATTCGCCTACCCTTCCACCTCTTTTGTATTACTTTATGGATAAGCCTCAGCAGGTGTTTGATATGAAGGCTATGTGGGGGCGGGACTGTTTTTCTTGACGGGTCCTACTCAAACATTAAGAGTCGAAGTGTATTTCTTGTTTCCAAAGCTGAAGCAGAGTAGAAGTAGGAATGGAGGAGATGAAACGCAAAAATAATTGCCATAGCTGATTTTGTAGCTGTCCTTCCTACTCTACAGGAATCGAGTTTTTATCGCTAGACTCGTGAGCAGGGCGGCCAAGACACATTCAAGGTTCTCATTTACGGTGGTATATCTCATACATTTGATGATTCGTACTGTATTCCGTTTTTATTTGTACTGGGAGGCTTACTACTTTTCGTATTATATTCAACCAGCATTTTGCTAAGAAAACTTTAATATGATCTCCTACACCTTTAATTGGAACCGTGTAATCATTTTAAAACCCCAATGGTAAGAAACCATTATGCTTATTGATCATGGAATTTGTTAACCTCGCAACCTCTTTACGTACTTTTGATGACCGTATTTCGTATGCGAATTTTACTTCCTATCCATATGCTCGGACTTTGATCGTGATTTCTTGGCATGGATTTTACTATTTTTTTTGGTTGGTCTTCTCATCGAGCAGCTACCATGTTTGCTATGCTAGGTATTGTGTTACTTCTCTGGTAATCCGTTAGCCAACTGAATTGTTTATCATGGGTCCTTCACGCTTAAGTCCGTTTTACTCATGCTCTGCTTTGAAGGCCACTACCTTGGATTTCTCATGGGTGCCAAGGTTTTTCTGGTCTTCCTGTTATTGGACGCATCTTTGTGAAGGTCACGCTAATATTGAAACATCTTTCTGTTTGTTCGTTCAAAATTTCGTGATGTTTTTCTAGATGAGCTTCCTGGTCTTTCCCTTCGAGGCTAGAGTGCATTTGAATTTGGCCATTGACTTAATTCCAGGTGGCCGAACCTATCTCATAAGCCTACCGATATCGTATGGCGACCTGTTGAATTGGAAAAAGAGTTTAAAGGAGCAGTCTACAAGAGATGTTGGAGGAATCGGCTTTATTGACCTAGTGTTTCAAACGTGGGGTGCTCCGGGTTTTTTTGTTAAGAAGAAGGATGGGGGAGCCATGGCGGCTTTTGTAATTGATTACGCGAACTCAACCGTATTACGATCGTAACCGCTATCCTCTTCCGCGAATCACTATTGTTTGAACCAACTGAGGGGTCTAAAATTTTTCTAAGATTGATCTGCAGGTATTCTGGTTTCATTCAGCTTCGTTGAGAGAACAGATATTGCTCTAAGACTGCTTTTTTCGTTCGCCGCTTATGGCCAATTCGCATGTTCTTGGTTTTAATCGCCCTTCGGTTGGACTTAATGCTACTGCCGTGTCTTATGGATTTGATGATGAGTCGCGTTATTTTCTCACGAAGTACCTTGATAAGTTTCAGTTTACTTGTTTTACATCGACGACATCCTCGTGTATACTCTCAAGTCTCGAAGAAGATCATGAGCAAAACATCTAACGGATTGTGTTGGAGGATTCTTAGACAAGTTGCAGTTCGTACCGCAAAGTTTTCGAGAAGTGCGATGTTCTGGTTTACGCAAAGTGCGCGTTCCTTTGGTCATGATTATATCTATGAGGCGGCATCATTAGAGATCAATCAAGGTTGAGGACTATCACTAAAATGGACCGAGAGACCTAACTACGGTGACTAGGTGAGAAGTTTTTATGGGGCTTTGCTCGGCTATTCCGACGTTTTTGTTAAGGGTTTCTCCCGATTAGCTTTACCTCTTTACACTAGCTGATGAGATAAGGGGGAGGATGTTTGTCGTTGCACGGTCTCTTAAGTATTCACGCTTAATGAGATGTCAGGAGGCTGTTTTTGAGGAATTGAAACGGAGATTGGTATGCTGGCTATTCCTAGATATTGACTCTTCCATCAGGAGTCTCTCGGTTTGCGGTTTTCAGATATAACAGTGATGCATCGAAGTCATAGGTTTTGGGTTGTGTTTTGATTGCACACATGGATAAGATGGATCGGCCCTACTCGTTCAGGGAAAAAAGGGGTGGCGAGAGCCTTATGAGAGGTAAACTATCCACCCTTTGGATCTTGAGTTTGCGGCGATGCGGTAGGTGGTTTTTGCATTTTTTTAATATGTCATTTATTTTGAATCTCTCTTATATAATTTATTCTAATATCTAAATTGAAGAACTGGGAGACTTTAATCTGTTATTGGTTCGGTGAGAGCTTGTTGATATATTATTTACAGATCATAAGAGTGTCATATTTATTTTACTCTGCGAGACAACTTTTCATAGAAGATCAGTGAAGACAGTATGTGTTTGGATTAATTCTGAAAAAGGATTATGACATAACACTCGCCCAGTACCATATCCCCGGGCAAAAAGGCTAATGTGGTTGCACGACGTCACTAGTGTCTAAGATTAATCTGGGGTGGTGAATAGCTTGTTTTGTTTTTTTTCAGGTTCCTTCAATGATTTAGAGCGTTTTTGGGATATTGTTGAGCTATGTTGAGTACGAGAGGGTTCTTTTGGTGGCTTATTTAGAGAGAGAGTATGAACTTGGATAGAGTCTACCTGCTGTGACTACCAGATGTCTTCAAAGAAGCTCAAAGGGACGACGGGGTTTGCGTTGTCTAGAGTTGTGGGGACTATTGTGCAGAATGATTGAAGACGGATACATACTGCGTTCAGTGTTGCATGATGTCGTGTTGTGTGCGTTTGAAGAGAAGATAGGGCTGTGTCCAATGATCGAGGCACTTCGCTGATAGAAAGGTGTATGAGGAGAGCTCTTAGTTCTCGCCATTTTACTTATTCTTCCAGGTTGTCAAACCAAAAATGTACAGAGATTTGAACTAGTACTTTTGGTGGAATGGCTTGAATGCAAGATGTTGGCTTCGTTTTGTATCCAAATGTTATGTACTTGCCAGGCGTGTCAAATATTTTGAACTCAAAGGGCTAGTGGTTTGGTACATGCCATTGGCGAGATTCCTATGTGGAAATGGGATGAAGAATTTTTCCTATTGGATTTCGTCTTGACTGTGTGTTGCTCTACTTACTCAGAAAAAGAACATTGATGTACGTTTTGGGTGGTTGTTGAGTCGGCTAACCAAGTTGTTCTCTTTCTTACCATTACGGAAACAGAAACCTTTTTATGGTATTAGTAAAGCTTGGGCGGAGATTTTTAAACAGGAGGAAATCGTTTTAGATGCATGGTACAACGACTTACTATTGAGTACGAACAGTTAGGATCCGATGTTTACGTCTTGTTTTGGAAAATTTTACTGAATTGATTTGGGGAACTCGTATTAAGTTCCGTACAAAGCATTGCATCCTCAACCGTATGGTCAGTCAGAGAGGACCTTTTCAGCAATTTGGAAGATATTGTTGAGGGATCTCTGTGCTTTGGACTACTGCGTTACAGGTAAGTTGGGATTGATATATTTGTGCTTGGTGGAGTTTGCCTATACAACTAATACGTTGGCACATGCTCTCGCATCAAGGCAGCACCTTTCGAGCTTTTTATATGGTAGAGGCGAAGAAAGTGTCGAGCACCTATTTGATGGGATGAAGTTGGTGTACGTTTTGATTGAAGGTGCGGTGCTTATCGAGATTTTTACTAATGAGGAAAGTGTGCTGTTGTGTTTGTGTTGCTAAGGAGAAATCAGAAAGAGCTAGCATCGCGACAGAAGAGTTATGCTGATAAGCATCGATCGTGACCTTAGAGTTTCAAGTTGGATGATCGCGTATTTCCTAAAAGGTCTTCGATTCAAGGAAGTGGGTTAACACGTTTTGGATCAAGGGCTAAGTCAGTCCTCGATTCATTGGTTCCGTTTTTGGAGATTATGGAACGTATTGGGAGGTTTCGGTAATCGTCTGCTCTTCCTCCGCAGTTATCGCTACTCGTTCACGTTGTCTCTTCATGTATCTCTTTTGAGGGATAACCATTATCATCCATTGCATGTCGCGCATCTCTTATCCTTTCGATCAGATTCAGCCAGGTATTGTCTTTGTACCGAAGAAGAACCTAATCATTTCTGGATCGTCAAAGAGAGAGAGTCATGAGAATCCAAGTTATTCCTCTTTGTGATGATTCTTTGGACGAATCAACCAGAGCGTAGAGGACTACCTGGGAGACGAAAGAGTCTTATGTGAGCTTAGTTATCCTCATTTCTTTGTCTAGATACGGTATTTTGGTTTTCGTTTCGTTCTCATTTCGTTTTTCATTTTCCGGTTCATTTTCAATTTATCTGAGGGTCGGAAATTTTTTCTTAAGATGGGAAGAAGTTGTAGAAACCTAAAAATCCTCAACAAGTGTTACAATTACAATAAATACCCCTTTAATGAGGAAAATTACATAAAAAGCTTAAATAAATTCATCTTTTTTAATTATTAGAACAAGAAATTTATGAAAAGCACAAATATATGGCAATTATGATATTTTTTGTAAGATTAAATATACTTTATACTTATGTAAGAAAAAATAATTAATGATTGTTTATATGTATTTTTATGCCCCCGTTAATTATACTAATAAGTGTATTTATATAAATGCAAATTAATGTAAATAATAATATGGATAATTTATAAAAATAAATTTGGCAAATTAGATAAGATCTGATTTTAGTCAAATTAAAAGGGCCAAATGTCAGCATAAAATTTCCTAGTTTCTTTCTTTTATACTTTTCACTTTGTTAAAATACAAAAAACAAAAAACAATCAAATCCAAAAACAAAAATCCCGAAACCCTAATAAAATCAAAAGAGGCGGCATAAAATTTTTCCAAGGCAAGAAAGATTTTTCTAGGGTGTTTTGAAGGTCAAGGTTTGTGGGAAAAATAGTGTGAAGATTGTATAAGGCTTTGTTCGATTTTGGTTTTGGGTTCGAATAAGCAACCGAATTCTATAAATTCATAAAATCATCAAGAATCATCAAAGGTATTTTTGTATCTCATTTTTCATCATATTAATTCGTTCTATGCTTAAGAAAAATTATCATGCATGTTATTTTGATTTTATAAATTAAAACATGTTCGAAACCCTAATTTTTAGCTAATTATGAAATCGGCACAAATAATATTTGTAAAATTGATTTTATATTTTTCTAAGGTTGTTTATATCATATATGACTCAGATAAATTGTTGGAAAAATTTAGGAAGGATTCGAAAATTTATTTGGGATTTAATTGTGTTTGCCGATTTCGAAAATAAGGGAAAAGGGAAGAAATAAAATTAGGGTTAGGGTTTTGATAATTTTTCCAGGTGCATTTAATGCCAATGATTGGGAAATAATTGTGTTTGTGGTTTGGAAAAATCAAATTAGGGTTTTGTGAATTAATTAGTTAGCCGAATTGTGATTTAAAAGTATAAGGGGGTGATTTGTAATTTCTGAAACTATGGGGTCTGTTTTAGACATGTTATTATATTTAATATATTCTGTATAAAATAAGTTGGGGGGTATAAAATGTCATATTGATATTATTTTGGATTAAAATGGTTAATTACATATAATAAGTAATTAGAAATTAATTAATTAAAATAGAGGGACTGAAATTGTAAATTCTGAAAAGTGGAAGGTTTGGTTAGTATTTAATGTATAAAGTATGAATTTTTCATATTTGAATCTATAAGGGCTTGTTTTGTAATTATGGATAATTAAAGATAATGTTTAATTAATTAATAAACCAAAAGGACTAAATATGTAAATTATGTAAAATTAAGGGTTTGACTTGTAAATACAGAAAATGGAAGGTATAATCTGAATAAAATGTGAAACTTTGATATTTACACTTTTAACCTTGAAAATTGTTGATTTTGTATATTAAACCCTAAAATATGGAAAGTTGTCATATTTAACCCTAAACTTGTAAGGTTGACATGTTAAGTCCCTAAACTATTCAAAATACTTAATAGAATCTCAAATGATGAATATTACTAATTTTGGAAACTTACTAAAAATGGAAAGTTACTAAAAATGGAAAGTTACTAAAAATGGAAAGTTACTAAAAATGGAAAGTTACTAAAAATGGAAAGTTACTAAAAATAGAAAGTATAACTTAAATGAATGGTTTGTAATTCGAATTCATCATTTCTTTAGGTTCGGTCAAGAGGGAGTGATTTTGATATTCCTGTGGTGTTTTCTTTGATTATTGCTTTGCTTCGGAATAAGGTACAGATATTCTGACCTTATCGTTAAGGTTTCTCATGACATATTCCTCTCTATCTTTGATTACTTATGTGATTTGCTACATTTGCTCTGAGCCTTTTATCTTGGACCGTTAAGGTTCTCATGGCATAATTCCTTCTCTATCTTTGATTACTTATGTGATTATGCTACATGTGCTCTGAGCCTTTTGTCTGGCTCTCTTATATGATCTGGTTATTCATGTTCTACAATTTTGAACCCTGCTATGCTACCTTTTGATATTTGAACTTGACATTGCACCTTTGCTATGAACCCTTTGAAATGAACTTTGATAATGACTTTGCTTTGAACCCTCAGATTTGAGAACCTAGCCACTATTTGACTTCCTAGCCATGAAGGTAAACATGTCGTGTCAATGTTTACCTTTGGCAATGACATCATTGTGGGTGAGTGATTTCTTACACCGTCCCCCATTTGATCTTATATAGCACTATGAAGATTATTATTGTTTAAGGGCGTATGGATGCATCCTAAGATTTGTTTGTAGTCGATGGATTTGACATTATGATATATGACTAATTTGTGGACTGATGTTTGGGTGTCATTCCACGTCTTTCACAAATTTTGGAGCTTAGCTACTCCCTATGGTTACTATGATATTGATATGTTTGGGGCCGGGTACTTGAACTTGATATGACTTCTGATTCATCTTACCTTACACAGGAATGACTTCTGATTTGTCTTACCTTATATTTGTATTCCATTGATCATGTCTTGTGATATCCTGTATTGCACTCTATATCGTATGTCCTTTGATTTTCCGTATCTTTGCGTTCGATAATATATATCTGTTCCCTGGGCTTTGTAAGCTCAGCCCGCACTTTCTTTTCCTAGCAGGTATCTAAGCTAACTGGGGTTCATTCGGGTTAGAGTTGCTGAGTGTGGACTTACCCTAGAGATCTTCGTTTTTTGATATATGATTTTGATACTTTTCGCGACCTTCGTTATTTTGGTATTTCGTTTATATAATGTCTGTCCGTTAAGAACTTATGTACCTTATCATGTTGACTTGTTTCCTTTGGTTAGTTATTTCAGACTTCCCGCTGTTAATTGCTTGTGTTATGATATGTATGCCTTTGATGTCACACCATACTTGTAATACTTCTACCCTTTTGGGTCGGGGCGTTACAACGTACATAGCATAGGTTTAACCAGTAAATAAACTAATTAAAATATTGATAGAATATTGGATTAATTTTCAACTCTTAGTGTTCGACACCCTACTTACCAAGAACTCCATCTTGACCTGGTACACTACTCGTTAAAGTGTTTGTTTTTAGTTTGTCCGTGTAAATATAAATATTAAAACTTGATAATCAAAACATTGACCCTACATGACAGCACAATCAGGTTTTTTGGCACCGCTGCACGGGGAGTGAAATTAATTAAACCTTATTCTTATTAGTATTTCTAAAACCATTAAATGGTTAGTTTAGGTGTAATCAAAATTATGAGTTAAATATTCGTTTTTGTATTATTCACATTGTGATGTTTAATTGAGATTATTTTAAATTCTCCCGCCATTTAATCTTTTTGAAATAGTAATACTGTTCTGACTGATCACACTTATACGTCGTATCCATCCAGGTGATACGACGTATCCAAACCTTCTATCAAACAGCGTATTGAGTTTTCACATCAAACCGTGTATCTGTTGTTCCAAACAATACGGCGTATTCCGTTAACTCTATATGGCGTACTGGCATTCAACAGACCTATACGGCGTATTCAGACCAATTGAATATGGCGTATTTGTCATCTGATACAGTAACAGTAGTAAAAATCCATTTGTTTCAAATCTACATTTGATTTCTCTCTTCAGGACATATCTTACTGATTTATTGTCATTTGTTTCAGGTAGTGCGTGACAAGATGTTCTACAAAGTAACTGCTCTCACCTTTTGAAAACCTGAAACAAAAATTTCGTTCAAGCAGGAGGCTTTTCGATACACCAAGTCTAGTAGAGTCGAATTCACTGGAGTTTGATCACAATTTTGACATCCTAGATCTATCAGAGGAAGAAGTAAGAGAAACAATGACGGAAACAATGGAACAATATATGAGCAAAACCCGAGGAGTTACAGGTCAGGCATTACAAGGCCCACGATCAACCAAGACACCCACTTTGAATTGAAGGGGCAATTTCTCACAATGAACTTCATGATAATAACTTTCAGTGGATCGGAACACGAAGATGCTAACGAGCACATTGAAAAGGTTCTAGAGATTGTTGACTTATTTTACATCCCAAAAGTAACTCAAGATCAAATCATGCTTCGAGCCTTTCATGTATCCCTCACTGGAGCTGCAAGTAGATGGCTAAGGAACCAGCCATCAGGATCAATTACAACCTGGGAGCTTCTCAAAACTAAATTTCTGAACCAAATACAGTCCACCTAACCCGTTACCCAGCAAAGAAAATAGATGAAATCAACAACATCCACATGAACCTGCCAAAAGCCTTTTCCGGCATGAACTTTAAAAGAGATGCTAATGAAGTGTCCTCACACTTATTTGACTGTTTTGCAGGAAGTCATATTGTTTTACAATGGGATTGATGTTCCAACTCGACAAATCTTGGACTCAAAGGGTGTCATACCTTCCAAAATTGTTGTTGATTCTAAAATAGCCATCCAAGAAATGGCTGAGTACTCTCAGAAATGGCACAATGGAACATCATCAAGGACCGGAAAGTACAAAACATTTGAAGGCTATGCTACATCCAAGCTAACTCAACAATCTCGGACGAGAAATAAAGAAAGTAAATGCGAAAGTGTATTCTGCTTAGGTAAGATGCGAACTATGCAAAGGACCACAGTATATAAAGGATTGTCCACAAAAGGAATAAGGGAAAAACTTTAGAAGAAAGGCTTATTAAACATAGTTCGGATGCACCCTATCAACCTAGAGGACTATCTAAGCAGTATGGCCAGGATTCTAACCATAACGAAACAAAGAAACTCTTACGTATCCTGATCGAAGACCAAGCCTGGAAGAAACACTGACCAAATTTATGGCAGAATCAGCTAAAAGGCATAAAGAAAACTCAAACATAATCAAAGAGATCCGAGCTTCCACTGATGCTGCAATAAGAAACCAAGGAGCTTTGATTAAAATCTTGGAAATACAAATCGGTCAGATGAGCAAGGTCTTGCAAGAGAGAGGATTTGGAAGCTTGCCCAGTCATGAAAGAAACCCTCGAGACCAAGTTAAATCGATCTTAACTGCTAAAGCTGATTTTTCTGGGATACGCCGTATCGGATGTGGTCTATATGTCATATCGGGCACACAACACAGGAGCATATTGTCTGAAACAATCCCTTTTCCAAAACGACTGCAAAACTTCAGCTGTGATGATTGGAGAAAGGCACAAGATGTGAAGATTCTGGATGCTTATTATCACACCTTGCCTCCAAAAGAAAAAGACCCATGGAACTTTACTTTACCTTGTTTTATTTATAATATCTGTTTTGATAAAGCTCTTGTTAACCTAGGAGCAAGTGTGAGCGTTATGCCATTTTCCTCCTACACCAACCTTGGTCTAGGAATTTTAATCTCTCACAAGGTTGACCATCGAACTAGCTGACCGAACCATTAAACAACCATGGGGTATTGCCGAAAATGTGCTAGTAAGGATAGGTAAATTTATTTTTCCTATAGACTTTATCATATTGGACATACCCGAGGATGATGATGTCCTTTTAATCCTTGGATGACCATTCTTATCAACTGCCCATTCCAAGATTGATGTCTTCAAAAGGAAAATTACTTGAGGGTCGGGGAAAGAAAAACCCCTTGTTTTTTAAAAGTGTTAATCCGCCACTAGCATAATAAAAAGGGTCTTTGTGATAAAAAGTCTTGATTTAGAAACAAAGCTTATAGGAGAGGGTGATGAATCATTCAACCCAACTTATGGTAATTACATAAAATTAAATGATTTAGATACACCTCTAGAAACTAAAACAGGTCAAGATTTTGAGCTGACTTTTGTTAAAACCAACTCTTATAAAATGAAATTTTCTTGTGTAATCGGGTATAAGTATGTTAACGCTGACCTCCTCCCTTCCTTGCCCATTAACTTAATGTCCAAAAGCTTTTATTATTCCATAATTAAGGAAAAAGATGAAAAGAAGAGCCATGCCGGTACTTTAATAGATATACCTGTTTTCGTCAGAAAATTTTCTATTATTTCAGGTTTTACCATCATTGATGATGATGATATGGAAAAAGATGTTGTACTCGGCATGAAATTTTGCAAGAAGTACGCATCATGCCAAATGATTATAAAAAGAAATTTGCTCTCGGTGATAAGTGCAAGCGAATCATGAAGGATGAATAAAGAGAAGGAAAGGAAAAAGGTCGAACTTAAAGACCACGCCATACGATAACAAAATGCTTTCCCGAAGACTACTCGGTCATTTTAATTGTTTGTCGCATTTTAATTGTTTGTTGCACGAGTCTGTCTTCCCAGACACTCTATACGGCGTATCGAACCCCTTTGGATACGGCGTATAGAGCTGTCTGGACGTTATCAGTTTTTAAAACTTAATATTTAATTTCCAGTAATTTAATTGTTTCTACAGGAACAATACGGCGTATCCTAGGGTTTGGGATACGGCGTATTGATCCCTGTACAGTTGTGTGTTTAATTGTTTTCTTGTACCATTGTAGCGAGATAGAATTTGCACTTGTCTTCTAATCTTTTATACAGGACCTTGCTGAAACTATGATATGGTATATGCTGAAAAAGACATGTGTTGAACTTATCCGGGCATGCTAAAGCCCTAGTCAACACACTTTTTGCTCAAGGACTCATCTTGGAGAATTATCACGAGCAAAACATCAGGGAGTTTTTCGTTCTAATTCTATTCTTCCTTATTATTTATTTTATCTATACAATGAGGAAGTTGTATAATTTAAGTAGGGGGATGGAGAATTAGAATGTACTTATCTTCTTTTTTACAAACTAACATGCAAAGTGCTTAAAAATGGCCAAAATTAAAAAATTTTCAGCATGACTTTTTGTAAAAATCACTAGTTACATTACCTAGCGCACTATAACCCTTGATACATATTGTGAGAATTAAGCCTATTCCGTTTCCAACTGTCTAAATTCCACAAAATTTAAAAGGTGTGCCGGTGATGTGTGAACTTTAAGACCTTAGGCTGGTATATCACCTATGACTGCCATGACTTACAATGTATATAGATGGAAAGAACATGTTTCAACAGATAAATTTCTAGTAACCAAATATCCTACATGTCTTAAAATTAACTATCCACGACTGTTAGATTAAAACTCTTGTGTAACCCTTGATTACTCTCATTTAGAGTAAAATCCCTAGAACACTGTTGACCAATCCTTTCTTATTCTAACACCATATTATATGTTTCATTACACCTTTGTGCCTTAGCTTACCGGGGTAATTAACCTATTTTAACCCATGTTGCTATTTGCTTTCGTGTAAAATCTTGTATAATCCTTGTGTCAAAGTGAAATTTTTCTATCTCTGTAATGGTCGAGAAATTGCACAATGCCAAAGGGAAAAAATATGTAGCTCGCAGTTTTTTCGCTACTTTCGCGATTAAGATCATGTCCGACAGAAGAAGTTTACATGGAAAAGATTAACCAGATGAATTAGGATATTGAAAGACGGGTGAAACCCAAACTGAGATTTATGATGTATTGTTGAAAAAAAAGAGGAAGAAGAAAAATATCGTTTAAAAAGAAGTTTATACTGAAGGAATCGCTTAGAAGGATCGATTATTCGTTGATACGTTACAAAAATCAACGATGTAGAGTCTTGTAAAAAGTGGCCGATATCACCACTTATGTAAAATTATGTAAGAGCGAGATGTAAGGAATTTGACTGTCATGGAACGACCAAACCTTAGGTTGTCTATTTCCATTTTTGTATCGAGGCGTTTGTCTATAGATTCTGATGTCCCTTTGTCATGGAACGGTCAGGGGAAAGTTACTAGAAATTGTACCTTATTTGTTGGCTTAATCTATTTGTTTCATGAATTTTACTTAACACCCATTTTACTTCCCTTATCCCTAGCCACTAACTTTTAGAGTCTACGCGAACGAGGACTTCTTCGAGCATGGCAATGCTATTTCGTCGTGCGGCCATGTATGCATGCTTAGCTGAGCCTTGTTTGGATGACGAACTTTCAAGTGAAAGTTAGAAGCTCCCTACCCTATAATATCTCTTCAATCCTAACCGCTGGTTAACACGAACAGAGATATGTTCGAATTGAATATGTCTATTCCGTCGTTACGGCCGTCGTATTATGAACAACTGCCTTGTTGTTGTGGTACTTATAGGTGAAATATTTGTTGAATGATTAAGCGTAAGCCTCTTAACCTAATTAGCTTTTGACTTGTTTCTTCCTTTAGCTTTAGTGGTGGAGATGTGGATCCTTCTTTGCCACGCCTATGATAAACGAAACTAAACACGACCGAAAGGCAATTTAGCGTACTAATTAAATGTGCCCACCCTAGATTAGTTTAGGATCTGAGTGTTATCATTTCATATTTCGTAGGAGCTGGTTATGTACAGGTGATTAGAACCAAAACGATGTTAAACGAAAAATCATCAACGTTTCGGTGTTCGGACATATTATTCATAAACTGAAACTTATTTCTAAGTCTACTGAGACAAGTACATTTCAAGTGGGGATATTTTGATGACATCAAATAATGTCACTTTATTATATCATTTATCCCATCTATTTTGCCCACTTTTATATAATTATTGTATTATTTGGTACTTAATTGCTTTAAAGTTGATAAATGCACTAATTCAGGAGTGTTTTGTGAAGATAAGCTAAAAGGCGCATAATTTGGAGCTAAAAATATGACATTTAAAGATTGCTGAATTTTCACCAATACGCCGTATCTAACTAAAGAGATACGGCATATCAATGCCAAGACTTCACAAGAAAACACATTTGACCAATTCCTAATACGGCGTATTCACTCTGTCTACATACGCCGTATCCATGAAGATAACTATTCGAAGATACAGTAAATCAAGTAAATTGGGAATGATATCAATGATTTATTACGAACATAGCGCGCACTCCAAGGAATCCAACCCAATACGAAGTATCGACCTTACTGGATACGGCATATCAAGTCTTTTTCAGATACTATAAATAGAAGACTCAAAAACGAGTTTTTAGTGTGCAATATCATATTCTTTATACCATACTCATTAAAGACAAATTTTAGAAGAGAAGATCAGCCACCAAGGTCAAGCATTGATCACGAATCCATAGAAGACATCGTGTAATTTTTACTCTCTTAATCATTCGATTTTAATTGTTTGATTACGCTTGTATAATTACAATGGTTGTAGGCTAATACCCTCGGGTATTAGCCATCTTAATGAAAGTTCAATGTTTGGTTTGTTTTAAAATCGATTTCTTAATTTATCGTTGATTGTTTAATTATGTTTATCACCTCATACTTGTTTATGTGTTTGAATATGCGACCTATCATTCAACTGGATCTAGTGATACGGACCAAGTAATCTAGATACCGGGATAGCTCTCCATATCGTGTTTCATATTACTGGACCAATAGGATCACAAATAACGTTCTGTCTTTGTCTTTGAATTATGAGCTTAGTTGGACCGGTAGGTGACCCGTTTATGTTTCAGCAATCATGCTCTTAATTAACTGATAAAGATTTGAATAGTGGACTACCAGTATATAAAACACCGTCAAACAATAAGTGGGTAAAGTCCCGTTGGGCTAGGGTTTTAACAGGATCACCACTGCTTTAATTCTCTAAGATAGATTATAATTAAACTAAAGGATGCTTTATGCGGATGCGTTAATTGTGACAGGATTAATCGTGTCTAGGTCTTAGGATGATGTCCCGCCTAAGTCTTAAGAATGATATGCCGCTTCGAGATAAGTAAATCATTGCACTAAAACAAACAAACCAACATTGAACTGGATTTAATATGGCTAATACAGTTTTCTATCATTTGGCTTGTACCGCTTTTCTATCTTCTGATTTTCTTCTTTTGTGTTTATTGTCTATTGAATTGATATTTGTCATCACCAAACCTGTGCCAGTCTCTCAGGCTGAAAACCCCCATATCATTAGACAACGTACATAGCATAGGTTTAACCAGTAAATAGACTAATTAAAATACTGATAGAATATAGGATTAATGTTCCACTCTTAGTGTTCGACACCCTACTTACCGCGAACTCCATCTTGACCGGGTACACTGCTCGTTAAAGTGTTGTTTTAGGTTTGTCGGCTAAATATAAATTTAAAACTTGATAATCAAATAATTGACCCTACACGACAGCACATCTGGTTTTTGGCGTCGTTGCCAGGGAGTGAATTAATTAAACCTTATTCTTATCAGTATTTCTAATCATTAATTAATTTAGTTTAGTGTATTCTGATTATTTAAATTATATTTGTATTTATTCTCATTGTGTGTTTAAATTGTTTGTTTAAATTCCCGCATTTAATCGTTTTTAAATAGTATTATGTTCTAACTGATCACCTGATACGCCGTATCCACCAGTTGGATACGACGTATCAAACCTTTAGATCAGGACAACGTATTGAGTTTCACAGTCTAAACAACGCATCTGTTTTCCAAGCAATACGGCGTATTCTGATAACTCTATACGATGTACTGGCATTCAACAGACCTATACGGCGTATTCAAGCCAATTGAATATGGCGTATTTGTCATCTGATACAGTAACAGTAGTAAAAATCCATTTGTTTCGATTCTACATTTGATTTCTCTCATCAGGACATATCCTACTGATTTATTGTGTAACACCCTCAATTTAGCTCAGTCAGCGGAAGGGTCCAATGGTGTTACTTATTAGCACAATAACTTAAATCACAGAAAACGACTCGAAAAGAGACGTTTTTAGGAAAATTTCATTCATTCGAATAATAAAAAGTTAAAATATACTTTTGTCGTAGTCACACCCTAAATATCATTGTATAATGGCAACCGATGGTGTGCGGTCTTCATGATTTTCATTACTTCTATGCAATTCAGATTGACTTTTATATGAGAACGTTTAGAAAATTGATCCAACTTGAAATTAGGAAATAATGAATTGTTTAAACATTCAGCGGAGCATAAATATAGACAATACGAATGTTTTTAAATTAAGTACAATGTGATCTTCAGATAAAGGAAATGATGCTATGATGAGGACTTCATATAGATCTTCGTTCTTAATACCTGTAGAGTCAAAACATTGTAAAGTGTCAATAAAGTTGGTGTGTGCATAGGTTTGTTTAAGCAGTAAAGGATGTAGTGTTTGATTCATAATGATTTCATCTAAGTCGCAAAACACTTTACAAACTTTTAGTATGGTTATAGACGTAAAAGTTTTATATAGGTTTATGTTTATAAAAATAGTTATATCTCTTTAACCATAAATAATGTACTTATAATATTTACATTTCTAGTTTCATATTTAAGTGTACATTATAGATTATAAGTTATTTCTATACTTTATTTTGAGTGGACATATACTTAAAGTCATTTCTTTATACAAAAGTCAATTTAGCATTTTTGGCTGAAAACTTACTTTTACCATTTTTGACGCCATTTTCAAACCATAATGAATTGGTTGACTATCCAATTGGTCCAGTATCTACATAATTTTATCTACATCTCATAGTTTTAGGTTTTTACTCAACTCAGTGTGCAATTATGACTTTTGATACGTTCTGTCCAGCAAGGTCAGAATTGACTACTTTTGGTAAAATGATCATATCTCATGCAATTTTTACATTCAAGTGTTGATTCAAATTGCTACTAGCTCATAAAACAATTGTCCACAACTTAGATAAGTCAAATCAATTATTTATCATACTCAAAAATGTCAAACTTTCTGTTTACTTCTGCCCTAATTTTTCTAGTGATTTCCACCATGTTTTAAGTTAGTTTTATCCATTTTCAACCTAATCTAGTACACACAAAACCCCAATAAACTCTTGATCATCATATTCATCATATTTACAATTACATTTATAAATAAAATACAAGAAAATACAAGAATAACAAAAATAAGTAGAGGTTTATACCCACTAAATGATGCAAGTGATGATTTTCACCCAAAACAAAAGGACTCTTTTACACCAAGTCTTGAATCTTAACCCAATATTTTGACAGATCATGCATCATTTCACCATGCAGATAACCCATAATGAAGGTACTTGAATTAAAATTCAGCCCCAATGTGTAATGGAAATCTTGCTCAAAACCCCTCTTGATTACTTTGAAAGATGAAGTAAACTAGCTAGGTAGTCATATCCACTAGCTACAATATTTAGATTAAGTAAATTTTTGATGGAATTGGTGTTTGGTGGGCTAAGGTGTACGGCAAGAACAAGGGGCAAGGAAGGTGTGTGTGGTTTTTTTTTTGTAAACAATGGAAGTAATGAAGAGTTTGATGGTTTTTGTATCAAGGTTTATGCATGCAAGGGACTAAGACACTTGTCTTAGTCCTTGCACCAACATTATGTGCCACGCAACGCCTCAAAAGAGGTGTGAGTTGACTATGGAGAATTTTGTGTTTAAATTTATAAACCTTAAGGTTTAGTGTATAAATTTTAAGATAGGTAGGTAGTTTTGAGGCTAACGGGTACAAGCAAAAATAAAACGAGAGAGTAAGGAAGGCGAAACCAGGAAAGACACGAAGTAAAAACGATCAGTAAAAATAGTTCTACGAAAAAAAAAAAAAAAAATTTCGTGATATTTCTCTGAAAATTTAATTAAAACGAACGCGTGAACTAGGCGAACACTAATTATAAACATGTTCTTATAACTTTTTCGTAGGTTAACGAAAAGAAAATGGCTACTCAAACGAAAAATAAAAACGAATGAAATAAAAATATTTCTACGGCATTTTGAAAATATAAACGTCGATGCTTAACGTAGGATTCTCCGGTTCTTCGTTGACGTTACGTAAATTACAATTGTAAGTCCTAATTTCTTCCCATTTAGGACGTAGAATTCATATTTCAACTAAAAATAAAAATTAATAATTAATACTCGAGAATGAAAATAACGAAACCTGAAAATTGACGGATTTCACAAGCCTTCTTCCTAAAAAGGGATCTATCGTCTCGAAGATCGATTCATTTTCTTGCCCTTTTCTTGTTAAAGTCAAAAAGATGTGGGTACTTCTTCCACATTTGGTCTTCTCTTTCCCAAGTGTATTCCGGTCCACGCCTTGAGTTCCATCGAACTTTAACTATCGGGATTCGACTTTGCTTGAGTTGTTTCTCCTCTTTATCCACAATTTCAATTGGTTCTTCAATGAAATGTAATTTCTCGTCGATCCTTATTTCATCAAATGGAATGACTAGGTCTTCATCTGATAGACATTTCTTTAAGTTCGAAACATGGAATGTATTATGTATTCCTTGAAGCTCTTGGGGTAATTCCAGTTTATATGCCACCGGACCTATTCTTGATAGAATCTTGAATGGTCCAATATAACGGGGGCTTAATTTCCCACGTTTTCCAAATCGAACAACACCTTTCCACGGTGATACTTTTAGCATAACTTTGTCACCCCACTTGAACTCCAAAGGTTTACGTCTACTTCCGCCATAACTCCTTACTGTCTAACTCCCGAGCACACTCTCAAAAACCGGTTCTTGATTTGCACAATCATCTCTGTCGTTTCACGAATCATTTCTGGTCCCGTGAGTTGGGCATCTCCAACCTCACTCCAACATACAGGCGATCTACATTTCCTTCCATATAGAGCTTCAAAAGGTGCGGCTTTAATACTAGCGTGATAACTATTATTGTATGAAAATTCAGCCAAAGGAAGGTGCTTATCAGCCTACTACCAAAGTCAATCACGTACAAGCACGCAACATGTCTTCAATGTTTGTATCGTCCTTCACTCTGACCTGTCAGTTTCAGGAGGTAAGCGAGTGCTCATATCTAAATTTGTCCCCAAAGAGTTTTTGAAGAGATCTCCAAAATCTTGACGCGAAACGAGGGTCTCTGTCTGAAATAATCGACACAGGCACCCCGTGCCTACAAACAATCTCCTTCAAATACAATCGAGTGAGCTTCTACCTTCTCCATTATACTTCACAATTATCGGAATAAAGTGTGAGCAGATTAGTTATTTGTCACATGACCCAAAATTGAAAATCATATCCAATGCTGTTCTTAGAGAGCAGCTGTATGACAAACCATTGTAATTTCTCTCCCATTTCAAACAGGGATTTTCTGGCTGCTGAATTAACCCTGACGGCTTTTTGGTGTTTTTCAAAGCCCTTGACTTAAGCACATGTCAAGCACTTACTGACATATGTCGCAATGTCAGCTTTCATATTCGGCCACCAGTATAACTTTCTCAAATCATGGTACGTTTAATCCGATCCAGGATGAATGGAATATTTTGATTTATGAGATTTCCAGCAAGATAGTCTCTCAAACCCCAAATGATGGTATCCGATACCGTTCCCTTCAGAACATTTTCGTACCATCGATCTAACTTCAAAACGGATCCTCTTCGCCAAGAATCCTTCAGCACCTATGTTTTCCGTCTTAGCACGCTTTCAACTTTGTGCATTTGAATCTGTCGCAGGTAAATGTGTTATGGTACCGTCGACCACTAAAGGTCACACACTCGAATACGGTTTCTTTATCTTTCCTACTCAACGCATAACAGCACAACATTCCGCCTTTTTTTCCCGGGTGATAACGAATAACACAGTCGTAATCACTTAGAAGTCCGATCCATCTACGCTGTCTCATATTTAGCTCTTTTTGATCCAAAATGTATTGTAGGCTTTTGTGATAGGTGTATATCGTACATTTAGTGCCATACAAATAATGTCTCCATAATTGATGAGCAAAAACCACCGCTCCTAATTCCAAGTCATGGGTCGTATAATTTTCTTCATTCTTTCTAAGTTGACCTAGAGGCCCTCACGCAATCACCTTTTTCTCCGCTTGCAATCCAACACAGCTCCTCCAAATCCATTAAGTACGCATCGCAATACACAACAAAGTCTTCGCTTCCTTCAGGTAGTGATAATATTGGCGCACTACACAATTTTTAGCTTCAAAAACGTTGAAATGCAACCTCTTCGACGTCGCCCCCACATATGGGCTTATGTTTTTCTGAGTGAGCTAGTTAATGGGTTTGGATATTAGAGAAAACCCTATAATAAAACCTTCGATAATAAACTTGCCAAACCCAACAATTTGTCGCACATGGATAACGAAAATCGTTGTGTAGTCGTGCGAGCCCAATTTTTAATGCTTCAATCTTCGCAGATCAACAGAACTCCTAACTACTATCTATCACATTGCCGAAGGAATTGCACGAATCAAGCCCAAAATCAGACACTTGAAAACTTAGCGTACAACTTTTCGCTCCTTAGCAAATTCAAGATAGTCTTCAAATGTCTACCATGTTCTTCTTTATTCTTGGAATAGATCAGAATGTCATCGATGAATACAATCACGAACTTATCAAGATACGGTTTGCACACGCGATTCCATCAGTCCATGAAATACTGCAGGTCCATTAGGTCGAGTCCAAAAGGCATTACCTGAAACTCATAGTGTCCATAACGGGTTCTAAATGCTGTGATTGGAATGTCTTCCTCACGTATGCGAAGTTGATGATAACCAGACCGCAAATCAATCTTCGAATAAACACTAGAACCTTGCAGCTGATCAAATAGGTCATCAATCCTCGGTAATGGGTATCGGTTCTTGATAGTTAACTTGTTCAGTTCACGGTAATCGATGCACATTCGGAATGATCCATCCTTCTTTTTCACAAACAACACCGGAGCTCCCCATGGTGATGAGCTTGGTCGAATAAAACCTTTCTCCGATAACTCTTGCAGTTGCTTAGACAACTCCTTCATTTCAGATGGTGCTAAACGATATGGCGCACGTGCCACAGGTGCAGCACCAGGGATAAGATCAAAAACTAAAAACAACTTGCCATGGGTGCCGAAGTCCGGGAATCTCGAGAAGATACCTCAGGAAAAACGCGGACAACAGGACAATCTTCTAATCGTTTCTCCTTCAATTCTTGTTCAATTACTTGAGCTAAGAATAGCTCACAACCCTCCCTCAGATACCCTTTTGAGTCTAATTAATGCAGGAAACGATCTTCAATCGGGAATTATTTCTATTACCCTCTGAAAACTCCACAAGTCTTACTTTTTAGGGGAATCCTTAACCTTTTTCTCTCCACATAAAATAGCAGCATCATATCTTGATAACCAATCCAACCCCAATAATGATATCAAAAACTTCCATTCTATTTACCATCAAATCGATTGGAAAAGAATGGTTTAAAAGGATTAAGTTGTGCATCCTATTAAAACATATTGGTACTTACAACTTTTTCCGTCGGCCAATACGACTGCATAGAGCTAGTATCTAACACACGGTTTCATATTATCAAATAAGGTACTAAAACTTGTAGATTACCGAAACTTTTATCGGCACCGACCGAATCAAATTAAAGCAGCACATAGAATCGGTTGTTAAGTAAGAACAGACCAGTAACGACTTTCGGATCTTGTGAGCATCACGAGCTCCCTAAACTTTTATACAGTGCTCCGGCGATTATTCCCATCCTGACCATATCTTCTCAATGTAGGGCAATCTTCTTTATATGACCCTTTGTTGCGATTGTAACCAGTCACTTCTCTCTAGTCTGGCACCTACAAAAAGCAGTCTTTGTGCCCTACTTGCCACACTTACCGCACTTCCAGCAATCCCCATTGTGCTTCTTGTTCTTGCATTTCGGACAAACCTCGTTGTCATTTGATGCAACATTGGTCAATGCCCCAGCATAGCCCATCCTTTGATTTATCGTTGTTGTGGTCATGTCGGGTTGTCAAACCACGACCACCACGGTCTCCTTCACCCTTTCTGTTTTCACCCTCCTAAACTTCATCAGTTTTATCTTGGATTATCTGCCCCATAAGCTGATAAGCCATACGGACAGCATGATCAATAGTAGCTGGTTGCGACGAGGTCACATCACCACGTATGTTCTTCGATAATCCACGAATGTATGCTCTACCATTCACATTGCTCCGGCTACCACCATTCTGGGACACAACAGTGGGGCCAGTTCATGGAATCGGTTTGTATATCCATCAATGTCAGTCCCTTTTAATCTCAAATTGTACAATTCTTGTTCTAGTCTTTGCAACACACTTCGAGGACAGAACTCCTCAGTCATCCATTTTCTTACTTCAGCCCATGGGGTACCATTTGCAGCATCAATACCCATGGAACACTTCCAATCCACCAGTCAACGCACGACCTTAGGAGAGTGCGTTGCAATTTCACCTAAGTCCTGTTGCCTACAATCACTATTCAAACACATACTCCAATATCTCAAACCACTGACTATAAACCCACGGCAGCCTTCAGTTCACTTTAAAAGTGTATGGGATTACACTTCATGAGGTCATGTTAAGTACACCCAGTAACTTTCAGCTTCCACTGGTCCTAGCGCCACTCGTAACTCCCAACACTACACAACCGCTCCACACCAACCCCGGCTCCAGTACAACCGGCTCCGTCACCACCGGCTCCACCACTGGTTTCCAGGCACCACCGGCTCCATTACCAATTCACCAAGGGCTACCGTCCACCACCGGCATCCAAGCACAACTATTCCAAGCACCGCCGGTTACCAGCACCACCGATTCCCACATTCATATTTGCCATTAACTCATTCTGATGAGTAAACGGATGATCCACTAATAATCTCGCGCAGAACGAGCCTACCGACCATACGGTTTTAGATCGGCTTGATCCTGTTACAAACCAATGTAGAATTAAGTAACCTAAAAGATAATATTTCATTAATTAAGACTAGATACAAGTTGGCATAGTTTTACATACATGTGATCACTAATGTTACACAACCCAAATTTCTAGTCCTACATAACCGAAAAGTCTCGGTTTAGAGGTTTATAGTAATTTTACAAAATAAACATCACAACTGATTAAACTAATCTAAAACGAGATTTCACTACTAGTGTTCCCCCGTGATCAAAGGATCCATCATCTTTGTCCGACTTCTTTCTAACGTTTCCTCCGCGTCATTAAAATTACTTCCATCAATCCTTCATCATCGATGGGCGCTTTAGGAACCGCTCTCCATTTAACGAACCATCTCCTTATAAAACCTCCTGTTCCAACCAATGGACTCATGCAACCTCCGCTCTGCACTAGCACAATCCATGCGAGCAATCACTAACTGCATCTCCTTATCCTTCAACTTCTTCTTCAAAGTTGCATTTATCTCCCACACATCAAGAATCTACAAACCTCTCAACCACATTACACAAAGTCTTTTCCACATACCCAATCATAGATTAAGTAGCATTCTTATTCCTTCACACCAGTCTTTAACTGCGAGTCAAAAGAGAGTCGTCAGTACGATGTACCCACGATCTGCCTCAATAAGTATAGCTCGAGTACGTGTAGCCTCCAAGTCACTGCCTCAAATGCCCCAGGTTCCCCAATCCACCAACATGTGATGAGCCTCGTGCAGGCAGATGACTCTCCACCTACAAACATAACCCTCCGGTAAATCACGGACATCAAACGGCCTTTGGTAGCAGTCCAAGATAGGCCAGGTGCAATATCACCTCCTCGTTCTCCGACTTAGAATTCAGATGATACAGAATCGATGATCTACATAGTGGCTCAGCAATAGGTGGCCCGGAATCAGACAGACTCGGCAGGTGTGAGGCGGGGTTTTGGTCACCCTCAACCTCATGGAAAAGTATTCAGTCTCTGCCTCATATCAACCTACAATCTCGACATCATCCTCAACTCCAAATATCCACATACCTCAATATCCTCATTCATTAACATTTCTCCATTCATATCATCATCTTCCTCTAACCAACCATTCATATTACCAAGAGTGTTTGTGGGTTAGTATGTTGGCAAACTGATCCCCATGACATTTATTGGGTTCCGTTCTTCCTCAATATCTTATTTTCAGTTTCCTACTTTTCTTTCTTCCTCATCCCCATCATAATCTACTAACTCCTCATCATCGGGAATGTCAACCATTTCGTTGGGATCATGGGCATCCTCAACGTAGTTCGGCTCGTTAGGGGAGTTAGGGTTCTCCATGACAATCTGCGTCGTATAAATATCTCGTATTATATTAAATAATTCCATAATAACATATATAAATTTTACAACATATATAATACTTATCTAATATATTAATATATCAAAAATAAAACTTCTCAATCCGGTCTTGTCGGTAATTCGGAGATTCTTCTTGCACTGTTATAGTCAAAAGATTTCAAAAATTCTTTTGTTCATTTTTTTTTGAAAAAATTTGTTGTTCTCTATACAACTTAAGCACTTGAATACCGAATCTGTAACAAAAAACCCTCAATTTAGCTCAGTCGCGGAAGGGTTTTTTTTTATTTCCAATGGTGTTACTTATTAGCACAATAACTCAAATCACAGAAAACGACTCGAAAAGAGACGTTTTTAGGAAAATTTCATTCATTCGAATAATAAAAAGTTTACATCACGGTCCCCAATTAAGTTTTACAACATCATACAATATTTTACAAAATGGTTTCGAATGAATAATTAATTAGCGGGCCTTCATATCTCCATCGCCGAATTACCTTCAAGGACCTGAGATAAAACATGCTAAAAGTCAACAATAATGTTGAGTGAATTCATAGAGTTTATATATATAAACAATAAAATTTGTCCGAACACAAGTATCATTTTCAAAATCATCAGGATATAACGATGTGGATCAGACATCGTTATAGGGGGATTATTATAAGCCTCATGACATCGAACCTTACCATATATTCAGTAAATTTTGCCCACTATACACCCTCGCTATGAGTGTCTCTTATTCTCTATACAATGCATCCGTGGTGTTATGTTCCCAACACAGACGAAGCTATCGTATCACGGATCGGAAGTGTGTAATCTCCAAAATAGTACTATATTCAGGTATAATCGTATGCTTATTCCCGGCAATTAACAATTCATGATATTAACCGCGTGAACTTTTTATTTAGCGAGTAAAGCTAACTTATAATAATCAAGGCTACTAGCATACATTCAGGTCCCCTGTGTTCTATTTTACAACAAGCATGTTATCTCCCACGCAGGGTTTTCTAGAAAACAATTAAAATGTAAAAATGCGAGGCTATGAACTCACTTGATAATGTCGGAAGAAAATAGATCGGCGATAAACGAACTCGTCGTCGGTCAAATCGAAAATAAGCGAAATCACCCGGACAACAATCACAACATGTATGGTTTTTAGTTTTAATGTCGTAAAAATTAATAACTGACACCAAAATAGACAAGTAGAATATGTAGGAGTATGATGATCAAGTTATAATTGGTTAAGTTAAAATCACACTTAAGCCATATCTAAAATAAATTTTAAGTGTGAACATTAACTAGTTTTTAACACAATTGGTCCCAAAAGCCCAATAGGCCCAATTAAATAAGCCATTAAGTAATTTGGGTCCTATTTTATGTCCATGACCAGGCCTTAGTCCAAGGTATTAGGCCCAAGTGGGTACTAAAGCCCAATAAGTCTTCTTTAAAATATACTTAGTGTATATTGGGTCTAGGTTGGCCCATTTTAAGTCCATATGGCCTAATTTAAGTTTATGGTGTGTAACTTGGAGAAAACAATTATTTCCGGAGTTTTCGGGTCGATATAAGTACTATGGTACATTAGGTTCATTATATAAGAAACCTCCCAAAAGTGGGTCCTACACCGATCGGATTTCGTCGCAAAACGCTTTAACAACTATTGTACTGTTTTTTGTTTTTTTTTTTAAATATAGACGTAAATAGTTTTATATAGGATTTTATGTTTTAAAAATAGTTGTATCTCATTAACCATAAATAATTTGTTTTTTACTTTATATAATTTACATCTCTAGTTTCATATTTAAGTGTACATTATAGATTATAAGTTATTTCTATACTTTATTTTGAGTTGTCATATACTTAAAGTCATTTATTTATACAAAAGTCAATTTAGCATTTTTGGCTGAAGGAACTTACTTTTAACCATTTCTCGACTTATCCTATTCTTTATTCTCTACTACCTACTTAAATCTTAGTCATCATCTTGGGTATCTGAAACATCTACCACACTTTTGGTCCCAGTATCTACATAATTTTATCTACATCTCATAGTTTTAGGTTCTTACTCAACTCAGTGTGCAATTATGACTTTTTATACTTCTGTCCAGCCAAAGGTCAGAATTGCCGTACGTTTGTAAAATGATCATAGTCTCATGCAATTAACATTCAAGTGTTGTAAATTCAAATTGCATACAAAAAAGCTCATAAAACAATTGTCCACAACTAGATAAGTCCTAATCAGTTTATTCTCATACTCAAAAATGTCAACGTTCTGTTACATCTTCCTAAAATTTTTCTAGTGATTTTCCACAAAAATTAAGTTAGTTTATCCATTTTCCCAACCTAATGCTAGTACACACAAAACCCCAATAACTCTTGATCATCATATTCATCATATTTACAATTACTTTATAAATAAAATACAAGAAAATACAAGAGAATAATACAAAATACAGTAGAGTTTATAACCCACTAAATGATGCAGAAGTTGATGATTTTTCCCCCAAATAGATGTGGACTTTCTTTTACACCAAGCCTTTAATCTTAACCAATACCCCTGAGAATCATTCATCAATTCACCATGCATATAACCCTATGATGAACTTGAATTAATTCACCCCCAAATGTTTATTAACTCTTGCCTTCAAAACCCCTCTATGATTACGTATGAAAGATGAAGTAAACCTACTAGTATGTCCAATCCACTAGCTAAGCATTATTTAGAATAAAGTAAATCTATTGATGAATTGGTGTTAGGACGGGCTAAGAGGAGTACGGCAAGAACAAGGGGCAAGGAAGGTGTGTGTGGTTTTTTTTGTAAACAATGGAAGTAATGAAGAGTTTGATGGTTTTTGTATCAAGGTTTATGCATGCAAGGGACTAAGACACTTGTCTTAGTCCATGCACCACATTATGCCACGCCTCAAATGAGGTGATGTGAATGATTTGTGTTTAAATTATAAACCTTAGTGTTTTAGTGTATACATTATTTAAGATAGGGTAGGTAGTATTGAGGCTAACGTGTACACGAACGTAATAATAAAACGAGTTAAGGTGAGCGAACCGAACGAAGTAAAAAACTAACAAGTTAAAAGAAGTTCTAACGAAAATCATGATATTTCTCTGAAAATTTTTAATTTACGTACGGGTACTAGCGGACACTAATTATAAACAGTGTTCTTAAAATTAACCGTTTTCCGTATGGTACGAAAGAAAATGCAAGCTCAATAGGAAGAAAAATAAAAAACGAATGAAATAAAAATAATTTCCAACGCATTTTTGAAAATATAAACGTCATGCATATAACGTATGATTCCTCCGGATCTTCGTATAACGTACGAAAATTACAATTGTTAAAAATACCCTAATTTCTATCCCGTTTCAGATCGTGAGTTCATATTTCAACATAAAAATGAAAATTATAAATTAATACTCTAGAATATAAAAATAACGACCTGACAATTGACGGATTTGTCACATATTGTCATTTGTTTTAGTTAGTGCATGACAAGAATTTTCTATAAATGAACTGCTCAGTACACCTTTTGAAAACCCGGAACAGAAAATTTTGTTCATAGAGGATGCATTTTCGAATACACCAAGACTCGTAGAGTCAAATACAACACGGAGTTCGATCATTCAAATTATGAGCATCCAAGAAACAATCAGAGGAAGGAGTAAGAGAATAACAATGCCGTAACCATGGAACCATATATGAGGCAAAACCCTAGAAATTAAGTGTCGGAAACGTTACTTTATGTGTGCCCAACGATCAACCAAGTACACCCCCTTTGAACTTGAAGGGAAATTTCTCAAGGAAACTTCTTGACAATAACTTTCAGTGGTCACGGAACATGAAGATGCAAAAAGACACATCGAAAAGGTTAGAGATTGTTTGACATTACTTTCACATCCCCAAAAGTACACTCAAGATCAAATCATGCTTCAAGCCTTTCCTGTCTCCCTGACTAAAGCTAGTCAAGTAAATTGGCTAAAGAACCACATCAGGATCAATTACAACATTAGGGAGGTTCTCAAAACTTAAATTCGAACCAAATACATGTCCACCGTGCCCGTACCAAAGCGCGAAAAAAAATGGAGGAAAGATCAACTTCTATCAAGAACCCGATGAGGCCTTTTCCGTACATGGGAAAGATTTAAAGAGTTGCTGATGAAATGTCCTCAACATTATTTGACCGAGCATAGCAGGAAGTCACTTTGTTTTACAGGGCTTATGATCTAAATACATGACAAAACCTGACTCAAAGGGTTCCATACCTTCAGAAACTGTTGCTGGGGATAGTTAAAATATGCCCATCCAAGAAATGGCTAAATACTCCCAGAAATGGCACAATGGAACGTCATACAGGGACGCATAAGAAACTGGAAACAATCTGACGGTTTATCTGCTATTTAAGCCAACTCAAACAATCTCAGATGAGAAATAAAGAAAGTAAATGAGAAAGTGTGCGCTGCTCAGGTCGGATGTGAACTATGCAAGGGACCACACTATACGAAGGATTGTCCACAAAATAAAGAAGGAAAAATTTTAGAAGAAGCTTATTATACACAGTTCGGTGCACCCTATCAAGCTAGAGGACAATATAGAGCAGCAGGGCCAGGATTCTACAAATGAAACAATGGAAACTCTTCGTACCCTGATCGAAGACCAAGCCTGGAAGAATCACTAACCAAATTCATGGCAGAATCAGCTAAAAGGCATGAAGAAAACATAAACATAATCAAAGAGATCCGAGCTTCTATAGATGCAGCAATAAGAAATCAAGGAGCTTCATTTAAGACCTTAGAAATACAAATCAGACAGATGAGCAAGGTCTTGCAAGAAAGAGGGTTAGGAAGCCTACCCAGCTCTACGAAGATAAATCCTCGAGACCAAGTCAAATAAATCTCAACTGCTAAAGCTGATCATTTAGGATATGGCATATCAGATGTGGTCCATACGCCATATCGGGCACACAGCATAGGAACATATTGTCTGAAATAGTCCCTTTCCCAGGACGACTGCTGAACTTCGGCTGTGATGATTGGAGAGAGGCACAAGATATGAAGATTTTAGATGCTTATGATCACACCTTATCTCAAAAAGAAAAAGACCCAAGGAGCTTTACTTTACCTTGTTTTATTCATAATATATGTTTCGATAATGCTCTTGTCGACCTAGGAGCAAGTGTGAGCGTTATGCCATTTTCTACCTTCACCAACCTTGATCTAGGAATTTTATCTCACACTAGGTTGACCATCAAACTGGCTGACCGAACCATAAAACAACCAAGGGGTATTGCTGAAAATGTGCTAGTAAGGATATGCAAATTTATTTTCCCTATAGACTTTATCATCTTGGACATACTCGAGGATGATGACGTCCCTTTATTCCTCAGACGACCATTCTTGTCAACTGCCCATTCCAAGATTGATGTCTTCAAAAGGAAGATTACTTTACGGGTCGGGGAAGAAAAACTTATTTTTAAAAGTATTAAGCCAACCACTAGCATAATTAAAAGGGTCTTTTTCATAAAAAGTCTTGATTCGAAAACAAAGCTTATAGGAGAGGGTGATGAACCATTTGACCCAACTTATGTTAATTACATAGAATTAAATGATTTGGACATACCTTTACAACCTAAAACAAATCAAGATGTTTTTAAGCCAACTTTTGTTAAAACCAACTCTTATAAAATGATATTTTCTTGTGTAATCGGGTATAAGTATGTTATTGCTGACCTCCTCCCTTCCTTGCCCATTAACCTAATGTCTAAAAGTTTTTATTATTCCATAATTAGGGACAAGGATGAAAGGAAGATTCATGCCGGGACTTTGATCGATATACCTATTTTCCTCGGAAGTTTTTCTATTATTTTAGGTTTCACCATCATTGACAATGATGATATGATAAAAGACGTTGTGCTTGGCATGAAATTTTGCAAGAAGTACGCATCATGCCAAAGGATTATGAAGAAATTCGTCTCGGGAATAATTGCAAGCGAATCATAGAGGAAGAATGAAAGAAGGAGGAAAAAGATCGAACTTAGAGACCTGCTGTAAACAAAAGTGCTTGCCGCGAGACAACCCGGGATGTAATTTTCAATTTCTTATCGAGTCTGTCTTCCCAGACACTCTATACGGCGTATCGAACCCCTCTGGATACGACGTATAGAGATGTCTGGACGTTATTAGTTTTAAAAACTTAATATTTAATTTCTAGTAATTCAATTGTTTCTACAGGAACAATACGGCGTATCCTAGGGTTTGGGATACGGTGTATTAATCCCTATACAGTTGTGTGTTTAATTGTTTTCTTGTACCATTGTAGCGAGATAGAATTTGCACTTGTCTTCTAATCTCTTATATAGGACCTTGCTGAAACTATGATATGGTATATGCTAAAAAGGACATGTGTTGAACTTATCCGGGCATGCTGGAGCCCTAGTCAACACACTTTTTGCTCAAGGACTCATCTTGGAGAATTATCACGAGCAAAACATCAGGGAGTTTCCGTTTTAATTCTATTTTCCTTTATTATTTCATTGTTTTATCTATACAATGAGGACGTTGTCTAATTTAAGTGGGGGGATAAAGAATTAGAATGTACTTGTCTTCTTTTATACAAAATAACATGCAATGTGCTTAAAAATGGCCAAATTTTAAAAAGGGGCAATTACATCTATATCCTTACTAAAGTTCAATATTACATTAACGTCCTTCTCATTTTTGTAATTACCTTAATATCCTTCTAAAACTTTGTTAATTACGTCAATATCCTTCTCACCTTTGTAATTACGTCAATATCCTTCTCAAACTTTTGAATTCACATGTATATCCAAAAATTAACATGTTCTTTCATCTCTCGAGGCCAAAAAGTATATATATAAAATATAATTATGATCAATATAGGAAATGACAAAAGATATATAATAGTTTTAAAACTTAAAATAATTATAATTATGATTTAATTTATTTTTGAATATATATAAGAAGTTAAAAGTTTATAAAAGATATTGATGTAATTACAAAAGTTTAAAAAGGGCATTGATGTAATTACAAAACCGAAAAGGATATTTATGTAATATTAATATTCAAGAAGGATATACATGTAATTCTCCCTTTTAAAAAATTTCAGCATGACTTTTGTAAAAATCACTAGTTACATTACCTAGCGCACTATAACCCTTGATACATATTGTGAGAATTAAGCCTATTCTATTTCCAACTGTCTACTAAAAATTCTAGAAAATTCTGAGTGTGCCGGTGATGTAGTGGACCTTAGAACTTGGCATGGTATATCACTCGAGACCGCCATGATTAGTACTATGGAATTAGATGGAAGAACATGTTCAACTAATAAATTTCTAGGATTTAACCAAATAGCCTACATGTCATAAAATAACTATCCACACAGGTTAGTTAACTCCCGTGTAACCCTTGATTACTCTCATTTTTAGAGTAAAATCCTCTAGAACAACCTGTTGAGCCATTCCTTTCTTTTTCTACACCATATTATATGTTTCGTTACACCTTTGCACCCTTCCCGCCATGTAGATTAAGCCTATTGTACCAATGTTGCTAGCTGCTTTCGTGTAAAGTCTTGTATTTCCTGTGTCAAAGTAAAAAATTTCTATCTCTGTAATGGTCAGGAAATTGCACAATGCAATGAGAAATATATGTAGCTCATAAATTTTCCTACTTTCGCGATTATGAATCATGTCTGAAGAAGAAGTGTTACAAGGAAAAGATTATCAAGATGAATTATGATAGTAAAGACGGTGAAACCAAACCGAGGTTTATGATGTATTGTTTAAGAAAAAAAAAAGAGAAAGATGGAAGAAAAATAGTCAGTTCAAAAGAAGTTTATACCGAAGGAATTACTTAGAAGGATCGATTATTCGTTGATACGTTACAAAAATCAACGACGTAAAGTCTTGTAAAAAGTGGCCGATATTACCACTTATGTAAAAGTATGTAAAGAGCGGGATGTAAGGGAAGTTGACCGTTATGGGAATGCCAACTTAGGTTGTCTTTATCATTTCGGTGATCAAGGCGTCTGTCTATATGTTCGAGTCTTTGTCATGGAACGGTCAGGGGAAAGTTACTAGCAACCGTAACTTATTTGTTGGCTTAATCTATTTGTTTTGTGAATTTTACCTAACACGCATTTTACTTCCCTTTCTTAGCAACTAACCTTAGTGTCTACTCGAACGAGGACTTGTTCGAGCATGCATGTCTATTTCGTCGTTACGGCCATGTATGCATGTCTTAGCTGCCTTGTTGGATGACGACTTTCGATGAAAGTTAGAAGCTCACTGCCCTATATCATTCTTCATCCTAACCGCTGGTTAAACACGAACAGGGATGTGTTCGGATTGTATATGTCTATTTCGTCATTACGGCCGTGTATGTACGATACAGCTGTCTTGTTGGTGTGGTACTTATGGTGAAAGACTGTTGAATGATCATACCGTAAGCCTTCTTAACCTAATTTAGCTTTTGACTTGTTCTTCCTTAGCTTTAGCGGTGGAGATGTGTATCCTTGCCAAGCCTATGATACGAAGCTAATCACGATCGAGCAATTGAGTGTACTACTTAAATGTTACACCCTAAATTAGTTAAGTGATCTGAGTGTTCTCATTTCCATATTTTGTGAGGAGCTTGGTTATGTACAGGTGATTAGGACAAAACGATGCTTAAACGAAAAATCCTCAAATCTGGTTGGGACACATTTTCATAACCTAAACTTTTTCTAAAGTCTACTTGAGGGCAAGTAGGATTTAAGTGGGGGATATTTAATGACATCAAATAACGTCACTTTATTATATCATTTATCTCATCCGTTTTGCCCACTTTTAAATAATTATTGCATTATTTGGTACTTAATTGCTTTAAAGTTGATAAATGCAGTAATTCAGGAGTGTTTTGTGAAGATAAGCTAAATGGCGCATAATTTGGAGCTGACTAAATTTGCTTCATTCGAACCCATATTGAAACTAGCATTTGCTGCTGCAGAATACACTAATTTGAAAATGGGATAACATGCTCGATAAGGCATGAGTTCTAATATCATAAGTGTTTCTTCGTAGGAACGCCCATGAATGTGATCAATTACTCTTCGCGCTTTGTCAGCAAACATAGATATATGTTGACCTAAAGCGTATACTTCTGTTTTCATAAAGTTTGCCTCCTACTAATCAATTCATACTAATCAATGATACATATCTATATATATATATATATTATTTTATTATAATAATTAATTAATTTAATAATATATAAACAAATTTAACGACAAGACCTATTATCGCTTTTTGCATGTCCTCGGAAATTTAAAGTAGGTGCGAATTCTCCCAATTTGTGTCCTACCATACGATCCGTTATATAAATAGGTAAATGTTCCTTTCCATTATGGATTGCAATAGTATGGCCAACCATTATGGGTATAATAGTAGATGCCTAGGACCACATTATTGTTATTTCTTTTTCTTCTTTTGTGTTAAGTTTTTTATTTTTTTAACAAATTATTCGCTACAAAATAATTTTTTTAGTGAACGTGTCACAGCTTATGAAGATATTTGAAGATTACTAAAATTTCACCAATACACCGTATCCAACTAAAGAGATACGGCGTATCTGCACCAAGACTTCACAAGAAAACGTGTTTGACCAATTCCTAATACGGCGTATCCATGCTGTCTACATACGCCGTATCCATGAAGATAACTATTCGAAGATACAATAAATCAAGTAAATTAGGAATGATATCAAAGATTTATTACGAACGTAGCGCGCACTCCAAAGAATCCAGCCTAATACGCCGTATCGACCTTGCTGGATACAGCGTATCGAGTCTTTTCAGACACTAAAAATAGAAGACTCAAAAATGAGTTTTCAGTGTGCAATATCACATTCTTTATATCATCCTTACTAAAATACGAATATTAGAAGATAAGATCAGCCACCAAGGTCAAGCATCGATCACGAATCCATAGAAGACATCGTGTAATTTTTACTCTCTTAATCGTTCGATTTCAATTGTTTGATTACGCTTGTATAATTATAATGGTTGTGGGCTAATACCCTCGGGTATTAGCCATCTTAATGAAAGTTCAATGTTTTGATTGTTTTAAAATCGATTTCTTAATTTATCGTTGATTGTTTAATTATGTTTATCACCTCATACTTGTTTATGTGTTTGAATATGGGACCTATCATTCCATTGTATCTAGTGATACGGACCAAGTAATCTAGATACCGGGATAGCTCTCCATATCGTGTTTCATATTACTGGACCAATAGGATCACAAATAACATTCTGTCTTTGTCTTTGAATTATGAGCTTAGTTGGACCGGTAGGTGACCCGTTTATGTTTCAGCAATCATGCTCTTAATTTACTGATAAAGATTGGACTAGTGGACTACCAGTATATAAAACACCGTCAAACAATAAGTGAGTAAAGTCCCGTTGGGCTAGGGTTTTAACAGGATCACCACTGCTTTAATTCTCTAAGATAGATTATAATTAAACTAAAATATGCTTTATGCGGATGTGTTAATTATGACAGGATTAATCGTGTCTAGGTCTTAGGATGATGTCCCGCCTAAGTGTTAAGAATGATATGCCGCTTCAAGATAAGTAAATCATTACACTAAAACAAACAAACCAACATTGAACTAGATTTAACATGGCTAATACAGTTTTCTATCATTTGGCTTGTACCGCTTTTCTATCTTCTAATTTTCTTCTTTTGTGTTTATTGTCTGTTGAATTGGTATTTGTTTCCACCAAACATGTGCTAGTCCCATACCATTAGACAACGTACATAGCATAGGTTTAATCAGTAAATAGACTAATTAAAATTCTGATAGAATAAGGATTAATGTTCCACTCTTAGTGTTCGACACCCTACTTACCGCAAACTCCATCTTGACCGGGTACACTGCTAGTTAAAGTGTTGTTTTAGGTTTGCCGACTAAATATAAATTTAAAACTTGATAATCAAATAATTAACCCCTACACGACAGCACATCAGGCCTTCAACGTACAAATGTTGATAAACTATGATCATAAGAGGCTGCACTAGCACTTTGTTGGACATCTATCTAATCCTGAACAATAGGTGGCTAGGTGGCTGCTACTTCTCTTTTATTTTTCTTTTATGTTTTACGCAAAATATCAATCACGTATTTGGAGATGCAGGAACTAAAGAAGTTATCAACTTTCTGAAAACAAAACCGACGAGTTACGTTATTGATTGGATCAAAACGACTAACTTCAATGAAGGTATATGAACATTTATTTGTTTTCCATATATGAAAGCATGCCTTCATTTTTGAGACGATTGAATGTTCATGCTACACGTACATTTAGATGTGTCATCTTTATATATCTGGTTTCTTTTTATAAAAATGGGATATGATATAAAAGGTTTTGTGCGTTTTCAAATATTGAAAGTTTTATGATTCTACCACTTATAACTTTGTTTAGCACACTTTGTATGTCGTTGAGTCATTTAACAAGTATAACCTGTTTATTTAGCCAAGTCCTCAAGCTTTCTAAGTTTGCTGGTGCTTTATGTGCTTTTTATTTCCTTAACGCTAATAGTGTATAATGTGATTACAGGTGCAATAATGTCTGCTATCTACTAGGAAAACAAAGACGAGGATGGTTTCCTCTACATGACCTACAATAGTGAGAACACGTTTAGATTGCTCTGAAGTTCTGCAGTTTCGCTAATGAATCAATGTAAATAGGCTTCATGATGATGATGAACATCTACATCCTTTTATTATTGGTTCCTACTTTGTTTAGTTTTTGCATATCGACTATTTTTGTTAACGGGTTTATAGTATAGAAACTGGTGATATATGTGTTGTATTGACTTGAGACGATTAAATGTTCGTGCTACATGTCTATTATCGTTTATCTTTACTTTGATCATGATAGTGTTAACATCGTATTGGAGACAAAAATAAAATAAAAAAACTCATTTATATTATAACACCCCGTGTTTTAGGGTCATTGTACGTCGTCAATAAATTCTCTATTTATTTTTAGTATTGTACGCGTTTGCTTTTAAATTGAAATCGTTAAGTTAAATCGCGTAAGCTAAAAATTATCGTTCAATGTAAAAGGGCATCAAACAATTAAATTTTTACATCAGGCAAGTGTTAAGTAATTATTTTGAGGATAATTATTAACTTGGTTCATTTTATTTTTATTGGTTGCGTAAAGTGTTTACGTTTCGCGATAAAATACGTTTAGGCATTCACGAAACCACCAAAACTTTTATACGCTTCAACAAATACCTATTATTATACCTAATACTCAAAAATTACAAAAATATCTTATATATATATATATAGGGCCGGATTTGGTTAAGAAATCACAAGAGAAATATCACAAACTTGCAACTTGATCTTGTACATTCAACAACTCATTAAACCTTCAAGACTTTCACAAGTCTTGACCAAGACTTCCCTAGAAATCCTCTTCTTGTCTAAGACTTTCCTAAGACTATAGCATGTGATCTTTTACTAGCCATGTGAGTTCTATAAGGCATTCACTAGTAGAAGTAACACACACATCTCATTTGCTAAAGTGGAAACAATATAAAAACTCTCTCTTTCTCTCCTCATATGCCACAGCCAAAACCACCACCATAAACGATCCATATAAATTTTATTTACAATATACACAAGTGTTCCTACATCATATCTAAGATATCTTAAGGTGTCTAGAAGGTTTGGTTTAAGGTTTACAAGTGTTAAAGCAAGAAGGTTCAAGATTAGGGTTTTGCTTGGATTTAGGGTTATCAAGTGTTGTAAGCTTGGGTTAAATAGCTAAACAAGGGTTTAGATCATATTGTTCATCATCCTACATCATATTAAGGTTATCTAAATACCTTAATCTCTTTACATTCATGATTTTATGCATATATAATGTTTGTATAGTTATTCACCATCTAGGAAACTTATTTACATGTAAAATGGAATTTTTACTTATGATCATGGTATGATATACTTTGTCATGTGCTATATTGTCGTTAAGAACATGTGAGAATAGAAGTATGTACATTATATAAGCGTGGTTTATGTATAAAAGCTTATATAAACAAGTTACCTAAAAAATGTAGTTATAAAAGTTCATGAGCAAATAAGTATGTAAGCTTATAGATCTTATGATTTTTGGGCAATATTTGGATAAATCATGGACTAGGGACCCTAAGGATGTAAGACATGTGAAGTTAAGTGTTGTAATAGACTTATAACAAAGTGGTTAAACTAAAAAGTTATAAAAAACAACTTTTAAACACATTTTACCAAAATGACCAAAACCTTATGTTTAAATTCGAAATATAAAGCCTTCATTTTATATTTTTATAAAATAATACATCTCATCAGGATTCTAAAAATGTAAGAAACTAAAAAAACCGATTTATAACGAAGGAGATACGTAATTTACAAGTTACGCGATAATAAACGCATTTATAAAAGAAATTTTATAAAAACTTTTTAAGTTTCACTTCTGATATATACAAATGGTTATTTTTCACAGATAGTACATATTTTTAGGTTTCCAAAACAATAAGAATCATAATTTTTGGATTAATAACGACGGAGTTATGAATTACGCAAGTTTACGATAATAAATACTTTTATAAAAATAATCTTATAAAAGTTACTGTTCACATCAGATATATATATTTTGAAAACATCATTAATTTGATATAACTTTTAATTATGAAGACGTACTCGAAAGAATCACTAAAAACGGAGTTAAAACGAATAAAATACGACATTTACGAGTTTACAACGACTAATTTTATAAAAGTGTATGAATAGTAAAAACCACTGTTCACCAGAGGACTCAAATATTGAAAATGTAATATTTTGATACATCGTATTAATACGAAAGCGTGGGCGTAAGAAACATACCAAACGGGCTTAAAACGGGAAAATTACGTCGTTTTTACTAATGAAATATTTATAAACGTTTTAACTTTCTAAACATGATTTTACAAATACGATTAGATGGTGATGTAGCTATATAGAATTGTATATGGTATTATTTAATCAAAGTGCTTATTACTCATACGGCCTATAATCAATTTAGGTTGCATTCGGGCGTATTTGTGACGCATTTTCACGCATTTGATTTACATTGTCGATTTACTCACTCGAGGTGAGTTCATAGCTCTACGTTTTACATTTATAATGATTTACAAGTTTTGGGTGAGAAACATATGCATGTTTTACAAATTGGACGCAAGGTTACATTTTAAC
>BQNB010026416.1:0-13786 GCA_026074375.1 Tanacetum coccineum | reverse complement strand
ATTTTAAGCATTGCACTAGCTTATTTTTCCTATCTAAAGTAGCTTATCAGCATATGAGAATTTCAGCTTATTGCAATTTAAATTTTCATTCCTAGTTGATATTTTGTAAATCCTTTTAACTAGGTAGATTCAAGGTAGTTATTATAGCTTGTTGTCAAAATTTCAGCTTTCAAGGCTTAAAAATAAGCACTTTAGCTTAGTAGAAAAAGCTTATCTCAGAAGTAAACAAGAACTAGCACTGTTTTAGTCAGTTTTTCTTTTTAAATTTGTTCATACTTAGTTAATTTTTGTTTAGAAATCTTTAGTTCACATCTTAAGCTACATTAAGTTTCTTTTGCTTTTAAATTTCATCAAATAATAAGCTCATAATAAGCCAAAATCCAAATCACTAGTTAAACCTTTACTTTCTGTGACAGAATCTTAGTTGCTTATTTTTCAGCTTATTCTTTCGTTAAAAGTCCAAAGTGCTTTTGTTAAAGTTGTTAGAAATAAGCTGTTGAGTAACTTTGTAGTTTTAAGTTTTGGCTGAAAACCACTTTTTCAATAAGCAAATTAAGCTAGCATCGCGGGGTCTAGTTGGTACTTTTCTTTAAGTTCAAGGTTAACTGTTTTCTCTATAGTGTAACTTTTCAAATATTCGCCCGCCTACCCTATACTTTCATTTCTTGCACTTTTTACCCTGTCTTTCCTAGTTAAATAAAAAAGTTTAATATTTTTGTTTTTAGTTTTATTAAAGTTAGGGTTTATAGTTTAATTGATAAATTAGGGTTTAATTGGGTTATAAAAATTAGGGCTTTTTGTCCTATTTGATTTCTGCACTAGTCTAGTATTTTAAAACCATTTTTTTATATTTTTCCAATTAATTTTGTATTTTATAGAAATTAAATTAGATTTTAGTGATTACTTTTTTTTAGATAATTCATAAAAAATAGAAAAACAGTTGAAAAATTTTGGTTCTTTTTGCAATAATTTTCATTTTAAATCTAGTATTTTTGAAAAATAAAAGAAAAATTTTAGTGTTAATTTTTAGAAAAAGTTTATTTTTGATAAATCATTAAATCTTAGAAAAATCATAAAAAATTCAAAAATACATAAAAAATTCTAATTCTTTTTCCTAAAATTTTCATTTTAAATTTGTGATTTTTAGGTATAAAATTTGTTAAAAGTCGTGCCTTAGTTTTTAAATTTCAGTTTTAAGGTCCGCTGTTTATTACGTTTTGGTCATTTAAATTTAGTCGCTATTTCATGGTTTCTTTATTTCTTGCTATTACATTTGTAGTATAAGCAACAATTCAAAAGTCTTTTATCATTCTAAGCTCGAATCCGAATTATTCTTAAATTCTCAATTCACGATTTCGTTGGGACACGACTCGAGAAAAAAAATACTTCCCGGATAAAAATATACAAATTGTGTTTTATTTTGTGAGATTTCTACCTTATATTTCTCTTGTTTGAGAAGTATTTTGGCAAAGAATTCTTACGAGATTAATAATACTATACGTATATTGAATTTGTTTGTTTTACTACACCACCCTGGTCTTGGCATTCTTATACAGCTTCAACTTTCTTCTACTTTTAATGGAATGCAGGTAGACTTTGTCCTTAACCTCTTTTGTGCTACCAAATTTTTAGTAGTGTAAAATGGGTACTTCCATCAACCACTAACATTTAACACCTCTTCCATATCTCTTTTTAATTTAGTTAACATTCTCCTCATGTAAGTATTTGTTTCGATGTCATAACCAGTGTCACTATCAAAACCATCCGCATTCACCACATCTACATCCTCTCCTTTTAAAGCATCCTTTGGTACTAGACTAGTTATTCTAATGTTGTCAAAAGGAGCATCCTTTCTAATACCACACAGATGCACATCAACATCAGGCTCTACTATTTCATTTTCTTCATCCACAAAAGAATTTATCATCATCATCATTCGTACATGCATCTTCACTAGACTCAACATAAAACTGAGTTTCATATGCACTATCGATCCCGTCAACATCATAGTCGACTTGTTCACCACTAGTCTCTTCAACAGCTTCCTGAACATTTCTATGTTCAACATATTCCTCACCACTATCATGTACAATAGCTTCCTCAACACTACCATCTACGACTTAATCAACTCTAACCTATTCTACAACGTGTTTCTCCATTCTACCAACATCAACTTCTGGTTCTACATCAACATGTGTGTCTGATTCATTTACCACATGGTTATTAGGAACCTAAGACAAGGGAACCTCTTCTTGTGTTTCAATTTATGGAACATTTAGGTCAAGAGTTAAGTTTATGTTTTAGTCCAAGTCATCAACTCTAAAAGACTCATCATGACCTAAACCAGAACCGTCTATACTACTACCTGCAACATCACCAAAGCATGCTTCTCCATCTAATTATGTTTTCTCAATGATAATTGCCACATCACATCTTTTATCACATGATTAGCAATTGGTTTCACTAAGATAAAAGTCATGTTTATGGCATTAAACTATCACTGTATTGTTGGAAGAACATGGTCTTGTGTGTCAAGTCCTTGTACACCACTCAACTATGTATATGTGATGATAAACTCATCAGTGGGAGGGGTTAACATACAATGAGGCATACACCTAGGTGCAACAGAGTCACAAATAGGTACCTTAACAGGTGTATTAAAATAATGTTGAGGCATAAACCTAGGTGTAATGGAGTCACAAACAGAATCTTTAGCAGGGTACTAGAATCATGCCATGTCAACAACAATATTTTATCAGATCTATTTCCATTTGCTGCACTAGTACTAGGCTGACTAATATATTCGATTGTTGCCCTAACTACCTATGGTGGTGGCCTTTGGTAAGAGTTTACAATCATAAAACCATGTTTTATATAAACCTCAAGCAAAACTTAAATATTTTAAAACAAGGGGTAGCCTGACTACTTACATCCTCATCAAATGCCAAGGGTACTACCCTTCATCTAAAACTACTAAGTGGTCTTAGATAGTTATTAATACCAGAGGCTGTAAATCACTGGTCATAACCTAACGTTAGAACCATCTTATTATGCGGGGCAAAATAAAAATAAATCACATTAAAGAAGGTTCAATATCTGCATATCAATTATGTCTGTATACCATCGACATATGTTTGCCTGATACTGGGTAAAATATTCACATGTGTATTCGAATGAAAAACATTATTTGGGGGTTTTTTTTGAAAATCTTTAATTAAAAATTGACTTCATAAATTGCAATCAAAACATGTGTAAGAAAACAATACATTTGTAAAAATAACAGAATAATTAAACCCGTACTTTGCTGTGTGGGTAAAGTTTATCGGGCCAAATTTGTAAATAATGTAATAGTAAGGGTAGTTTTTGTAATTTTATACATAGTTTGAGGGGCTATTTTGTAAATTTAAATGTTGATCCGGGTTTTATTGGGCTTGTTTGGGCTAAATGGACTAGGTATAATTGTGCTTGTTTGGGCTAAATGGACTAAATATTAAAAAAATAATGTTAGATTAAAAAATTGAGACAACATTTTGTTGTCTTTAGTATATAGTAGTAACAAGGTTTTAATACTCGCGCTTCACCGCAGTATGTAGTATGTCTTGCATAGAGCATTTTGTGAACAACAATCCTTAAACTACAAACTATATATTGGTTCTACTTATATGCATAATTTCCTTTGGATTGAACTGATAACCGGTATATAAACATATGTAAGATATAAAAGACATCCAAAAAGAGAACGCCTTATGATATCGTTGAACATTAGCATAGTATTTTGAATGAAGTCTTTATCCCTTTGCGTATGCTTCGAGGAAACTAAATGACTCACATTTGGTGAACTGAAAAGGACCCAAACACTCAATAATTAATCAACTCATTTTCCCCTTCTAAATGTACGTTGATATGTATATAAACATGTAAGATTTATTATACTGGGGTAATCCCCTTTACCCAAAAACAAACATGTAAGATTCGAAATATCACATATCTAACCTTATAGAGAATAATCGCGGACTCAAGAATATAATTTAATTACTTCTTAAATGTATTCAAATGTTTCTGAAAACAACATATACAATTAGATGGCATCATGGTTTAAAAAGAACCACAATGCATTTATCTTCATAAATTTGTAATCATCACTATGTGATGTAGTTATGTTTATATTTATTCGTGATAAGTATATGATGAGTGTATATTAGGATGTAAAAAAGCAAGAAAGTCAGACACCTTTGATGTATCAGTTGCAAGGAGAAAAGGCGTAAGACCACTATATATCCCTACAATGCCTTTGTTGTGCATAACCTGTCAAAAACAAAATTGGTCAACTACAGCCCCTTTGAGCTACATTTTTTGTGTTATAAATAATATCCCAAGCACTGTCGCTAACTTGTTTTGTAGTGAAGTGTTCTTAACGGCATAAATACATTTGTACCTACTATGTTTATGGGTGTCTTACTTGTTTATTACACACTAATAAACATGGCTCGTTATAGGATAGTTAAAGAGGGCTTAGACATTGGTGATGAAGCCTTTAATTTTGAGCTCTATATCATGTTTATAGTGTGTTATGAAGGAAAGTAACAACTATTGTTCTCTAAGATTCAAAATTTGTTTTTGCATACCTGTAATACCTCGGTGGTCATTTCAACCCATCTACATATAAACATTCTAAATTTTAATTCAGAATATATTACAGCAATATAATAAATGATATGATGAAATAGATTTACACATAGTTTATCCATTCTGAACCATTGGTCACCAACCAACCCATCTTTCCTGAGCCTCTTAAAACATTTCGTGGCTGTGAAAGGTTATTCCTATGTTTTGACTTTCGCTAAGCCATATGGCCGCGGACAGTTAATATCAATATAAAATATAGGATCCTATAAACATTTAACTACATTTGTAAAGTAAATGTTTCTATGATCATGATCATAAAGGCTGCTTCAAAAGTATACAATAATGACACGTTTACAGTGGATAGGAAAACTTTGTTACCTTTACTAAACCTCTATAAAAGGGCAAGTTTCCATTTCGAATGGCACAAAGCAGCACAAAACATTTGCAGCTCAAGTTTCAAGAAAAGAAACCATCAAACTACTCTAGACCAAATACTAACATTTATGTTTCAGAGTTTTAACAACTATCTAACCAAGTATTAGCATAATCAAACCACGTTACAAATAATAGTTGCATACCTTCGAGACACCTTTTCCTTGATATTCTGAACCTCTATCTTTTAATTCAAGAGCTTCCAAAATACCTGCAAATAAAAATCAAAATCTACGATAAGCCAAAACATCCATGATCAATGAAAAAGAATTAGCAGGGATACACATCTCCTATCGTTTCCAGCAAAGATACTTTATTGTTACGCAATTGCCAAATCCTGTGTCAGAGTGTGTAACAATAAATCCCAAAATTAAAATATACCTATGTTTTCTCTGTGCCCAACTCTTGTGAAATTCTTCCAAGCTTTGTCACAATTTTTATATAATTCTTCATGCTTTCAAACAAATCCCGCAATACCAAAAAATACACTTTATTAAAGTTTTCGCAACTTTCAGCTTACGGGGTTTTACATAAGTTATGAATGGATCAACACAAAGGCTTTTCCCCCCCCCAATTCATGGAACAACAAACAATTGCTTGACAAATGTATTAATTCAGTCTGTATTGATGTCGTAGAATTATAATTCTATACGAAAAATGCATGAGCAGCAGATGCAACATGAGTAAACTTCATTTACTACTAAAAAGATTGCAATACGACATTAAATCAGATTTTCTATGTAAGTCTTCAAATTTTTTATCAAATTACTTTAGATGGAATCAGTTGGACTTACCTACCTCAATTGAGGGTCCTGATCCAAGTTTGTTCATATAGTCGACACAAAATAGTACTATCTAAATTTACAGAGGATCTAAACTCTTCATCCGGAAGCATTTAATAGGCAGATTATGATTTTAAGTGTGCTATTAACCCTCTATCATAGCTGTACGCATCTCAGATTACGATAAATCACAATAACAAATAAATGATATCAATAAAAACACACCATTTCACATAAAAGGATAATAAATTATTATCTATTAAAATCTATCGATTCCATCTGGCTCACCATCATTTACCGATTCGGGTTCGAATATATCACTATTGTTGGGTGCATTTGAAAGGTTAAGTATACCATAATCTTTTGTTTATTGATCCATAATATCATAAGTTGGTATGTAGCACTTGTTTTAGGCATATATCTGGCAGCACAACAACAAACTAATACATTTATAACGTGATGGAAACAAATAATAATAATGAGGTTTTTGACTCGCGCTCCGCTGCGAAGCGCGTGGTTTTACGTTTGCGATTTTCTTTCTCAAAAGCAATAGTCTTATTTAATAAATCAAATATAACCGAATCTTACAAAAGCTTGAATTATAAGTACAAATCAGTAGAAGTTTATGTATAAGTCATTAAGTCCAACTATGTTCGTTTTCCCTCGTTCCGTGGTTTCACTATGTTCTATATGTACATCAAAATTTATGCAGCATGTTAACACTCGATAAGGACTTGTGAAAAAGTCTAACACAATATGAAGTATCAGGCGTATCCTACAGGGGGAAAAAAAGCCAAATTTGATATGCTTTGTAATCTTAAATATCTCGGCTTTTGTACGCTGTTCCTCCCCTTCCATTAGCTTCCCTTTAGGTTCCTGCTGGAAGGTGAACAACATAAATATTTAGTATTAGAATCAAAATGGGCCGAGAAGCAATGGTAGTTAATGTTTAAATGATGTATGGTAAAAACCTTCACTAAAGATATGTATGCGAAACCTTTAACTTAACAACAATTGGTCTTCCATTTTTTTGCAAAATCAATAACATTTATGCTTGCTGTTATGACATGTTTCACTTCAGTAATTCATGGAGCAAAAATCTCATGTTTTTATGAGAGTTTAAGAATATCACAATATGATATCATTAGTTATTGCAATTTGCATTTTACATTGTTTATTTACCTAAATTGTGAAGATATTAATCGGAGGGTGTGAACAACTTATTATTTACATGAGTTTGTCCATTTTCAACTAGATGATACTGGTATCAGTATATTAAAATGTTAGCTTTTTTAATTTAATAACGTTTTAGCAAATTCAAATATTTTTATTGTTTTGTTATCCTGAATTATCCTAATTCAGCGTCATAATCACTATTATCTTATGAAGCTATTAATTTATGAACTGACATGATCAAGTATAGCAAAGCGATACCAAATGCTTTATGGGATACTCCCTTTAGGCTTGAGCATAGCAAAAACCGATAACATAGCTGCCACATAGTATGAATAACCTGCTCGACTAAAGAGGTTTGTTCTTCCTTTTTAAAACATTCATTACATGATTTTAGGCGAGTTTTTTTGAGGTGGTTTGTGACATGTTCTGTATTTGTTATCACATTCAGCCTGGTTAGTTTGCAGCAATGACACCTCTGCCATAATATCATACAATGGTTCATGAGCGTAATGATACAATTGCATATAAATTGATGAAACATGTAATTCTTACTGATCCCAAACCAAGAACAGAGAAAGCGATCGTGGGTTGTGATGGATGGAATGAATGATTGTATATGTGTGTAAATGGAAAAAAAAATGAAAACAACCAACCATATCCAAGGCTAGGATATGGCTTATTTTTTTTTAATTTTAATTTTTGTTTTTTGTCCTTTTGGGCCGGCCCATGGGTTATGATGGGCTTCCCATGGGTCTTGGGCCGGACTAGATTACTAATCTAATCATTACATAAACTACGAGCTAAGACTGTTACAACTTAGAAGTGACCGACACTTTTTGTGTTTCCAACAATCTCCCCCTAAGGGCGGTTACTTCAATTTATAAACTTTATAACCTAGCATCATATATGATTTATCTTTTGTCTTTAGCTCGTACTCTTGGACTTTCTCTTGTGTATATGTTGCTTAGTGATCATTTAATTTCTGGGTTGAGCTTGTTCCTTGAATTGTATTTGACTATGTGATCTTGAGCATCTTGAGATCATCATTCAAGCACAATCTCTTTGCCATCTTGAAACTTTGCCATCTTGTGAACTTATGATTTCTGAACCAACATGCTCATACCTTTCTTGAATGGTTGACTTGAAACACTTTAATGTTGCATCTTTCTTGAATTTCTTTAACTTTAACACTTCGTCACTTCGAGAAAGACGTTCGTTATCAAAGTCGCGGAAGTCTTGAAATATGTATTTGAGCCTTTCATGAAGTCCTTTTGTTGTCTTGTAGGGTGCATGAGCATGTGGCTTATGGATCTTGTGAGTCAGTGGAATAAGGAACCTTTACCAACAACTTTAAAATAGCCGGCATAAAAAACAGTTAGCAATAAAGCGGGGACGACGAATATGGCTTTGTCATACGCCCAGCGAGTTGGTTGGAGTATAAACTTACAAATCGTGAGGATTTCGACTCTGTGATCAGAATAGATTCTATTTAAGAAGAATCTTCTTGTCAGGTTTTCCAGTTGTGAGTATTGAATCTTTCTAACAACATAAGCATTAGATCATCGTACTCAGCATGTTCTCTTTATCGGAATGTATCAAAGCAGACAGCACAGGTAAGATGGTGAACCAATTGTTTAGTGAGTTTACTATTTCACCGATGATATAGAAAATCGATTTGGAAAATCAATCGACGTGTCCACTTGTAAGTGGTTTTGTGGAACATCAAGAGTTTTTAAACAATTGAAAATTCTTTAAACCGTTGATCATAACCTGGAACAAGTTTGATTCATAAAGAATGCACCATTGTTGCTTACCAGTTAGTCCAAGCTTGTTCTTAAGAATCGCACAAGTCACCTACCTGAGCTTGTTTGATGTTGCTCCAAGCAGGTTTTCCATTTCTAATTGTGAATTCCTAAGTATCAATCGGATGTTCTGGGCAAAATCAAAAGGATCTTGGTAGGCTCTAATGATATTACTTGATTATTCACATTGTGTGAGATAACAAGCTAAATTTATGTACAAATGTCCTAATGAGATTTTATGGATGTTCTCTTTTTCGCTCTTAGAGATCAATAGTGCACTTTTAAATTTTAGTGATCGGTTTGGCTGGAGATGAGAGCCACCTTTTCAATTATCTAATAAACTCGGAAAGTGAGAAAGTCAATAGAAATGAGTGTATTCTCCGTGAGTTTTCGAACAAGTCTTTCGTACTGTAAGTGGCTGAGAGGGGTTTGTGCATTGTAGCCTCGTCACTGGGTCCAATGACTGTATTCAATGTCAGACAACACCTAAGTGTTTGACAGCTATGTATTGACCCGGTTTTTGTGCCTAAGTGTATAGAGGGCTTCTTTCTTTACACCCTTTATCCTTACATTTCTTTTTTATTCTTCAACTCCTTCAATGCTTATCGAGACTTCATGACTAACACCTTGTTAGGTTTGTTCTAGTGTTAGCTCCATCTCAGTCGGCATTATTCCCGATTCTTACTTTTTCTCCTTTTTAATCTTACCTAAGGAACTTTCTACACTACCTAGTGGATATCCTGGGTAGTCCCTCGGTTATGGCTGGATCATTAGGATTTGAATATCAAATACAACCACCTTATAAATCCATAAAATTAAGTACATGGTCGTTCTTTTAGGGTTTTTCCTTACCATTAACAAACCAAAATTTCATTGTAAATTGCATTCAAAGTGTATTGATATAAATATCAAAAAGGTTTACACTTTGAATGTCTTTAATATCACTAAAAGCTCCCCTTATCATGTGCATCGTAAACGTAGTAAATGTAGTGTGGAGTGCTTCGAGTCCAGTTTTATTGATTATTTCATGTCAATATACATTAAGTCCAGGTATAATCACATTTTCTCCCCTTATCAAAATGTTAATCCATTGATATTTTGGATATCAAATGATTAACTGTTCGGGGAAAAAATGATGTTTTTAGCGATGACACATATATTATTGCTCCTCCCCTAAACTTTTGAGGGTATATATAAGATAGTGTTGAGTACAATAATTTGAAAATTTTTGAATTTACTAAGAAATTCTTGAAAATTTTGTACTCGAGCACTCCTTAATATAAACATAATAGATCCTACACTACATAGAATCACAGATTATTATGTATGAGGTTGACATGAATGATGCAGGAACATCCATTAGATAGATTCAAATTGTTATTTTGTTCGCAGTCGTTAGGTCTCCTTCGTACCATTCTTCCCACCAACGAACTTTCTAAGTCCTCATTACATTCTTTCTTTCAATAAGTTGCCAATCTGATCTTTCTTTGTCCAAGCACTCTTTGGCATGGCTTCAACTATCTAAGCTCCTCATTAACCTTCTTTCTTTCATGAAGTTGTCAATCTGATCTTTCTCTGTCCAAGCATTCTTCGGTATTGCTTCAACTTTCTTTCCAAGTTGCGAAAGTCTTTGCTTCAAACTTCGAGTATGAAACAGATTCAGATACATATGTAACTTGAGTTTGTATGGATGGTGATGTCAGTGTTGATGTTGTCTTAGCTTCCCCCTAAACCAGCAATCCTTTCTTGAGTAAATTCAGAATTTTCTTGCAAGCTGCATCAATTAGTCTTAATGTATAAAACCCAGATATCGTAATTGCACAGTTAACCCTTTTAAGAATTTTTTACCGCAACACCAAAGTCAATTAAGTCCTGGATGAGTGCATTTCTCTCTTCAGGATATTGATGATATAAATTGCAACACCAAAGTCAACTAAGTCCCGGATGTCACAATTATTCCCTCTAAGTAGTCGAAATGATAACACCTAAGTCAACTAAGTCCCAAATGTACTCATTTCTTTTTGTAGAATACTAACTGACTTAAGGAATCATCATACCTATGTGTACCTCTTTTATCAAATACTTCTACTTCTTTTAAGAATAAGCTTAGGGATTGACCATTTGAGGAAGCATTAATTGAATCAGAAAGAACTTTTCTCACGTTTTAAATAATTATACTCCTAACACTTCCCCCTGGGGACTCAAATGATGCATACTGGCTAATGACGAGATGTCTCTTCCACCATGTGATTGAAATAGTGCACCCGAAAAATTTAAAACAGCCAAAATCAAAAGAAGCTAACCTCAAAAGACAAAAGAAGCTAATCTTAAAAGAAGGCTAAGGACACTATCAAGTATACATCTACTCCTCCCCCTTGTTGGTTTCGACACGTCAGAATCAGCAAAACCTTATACGCATACATATTCGAGATCGTGTTTGAAGAATTAATAAGCTTAAATCTATTCCGTGAGAATCAACTTCAAGGCTTTTAAAACTATGAAAGTATTTCCAAGCATTCCTAAGTCTTTTACAAACTATGAGGTGTTGGCAATATTGATCGAATGTAGTTTAAGGCCTGAATTCACTAAGTCTCAAATTGCAAATAAGTCCATAAAGGTTTAAACAAATGACATCTAAAGCTTTTGAAGTTAATATAAATTAACTCCCCTTGAAATTGTTATCCGTCATTATCCAAAATCTATCCATTATTTCATGACTTATTTTGAAAGACCATTTTAAAAGATTGTTTGATGACGTTTTCTCCCCCTCAAATAATGACACGTTTTCTATTTAAAGAGCTGTTGTCATTGTTTGAGTGGTCGAATTGTCTTTGAAAATCTTTTTGTGAGAACTGATTCATTTTGAAGACAACTTTTTACCAATAAAAATAAGAGTTCTCTTATTTTGACAAATAAATGCACTAACACGTACACTTATTGTATATAGGAAGCATGGGTTGTGTTGTAAAGTAAACACAAGCCTTTGCATAGTCATAAAGTAGACCATGCCCGAGAATATAATTCCTGTTGTGAGGTCAAGTTTCCTTTTTGACGGAATACTTGCCTTTAAGATGAAGATCGAATTGCTATCTGAAATAATAGCAAGCCATATGTCATGTTTTCTATTCGAACTTTATTTACAACTTTGTGCCATTATTAAATGACATTTCTGAAGCCGTAAATATTATCGATGCTAGAAACCATGACATGAAAATATATTTTTGTATTTTTCTAATTTTCTAATTTTGTATTTTGTTTTTCTGATTTTATTTTTTTTGTATTTGTTTTTATAAAATGAAAAATCTTTTTGAGTTTTTAGATTTAATTATTTACAAATTTTGAAAAATGAAAATCTTTTTGTTTTTATGTTTTTAAATATAAAACATATGATACAAGATATATTTAATAGTTACTCACTACTATTCATCAACTTTAATGACAATTGTTTCTGAGACTACCGCTTAAAACTTCGCATTCCCAGCTTGTTGATCAGAAATTCAATTCTATTTCAGCCAAGAGCTTTAGTGAAGATGTCTGCCAGTTGATACTCCGTATTGACAAAGTAAAGTTTGATCACCCCATTCTTAACATGCTCCTTGATAAAGTGAAATTTGATGTCTATATGCTTGGATCTGGAATGGTTGAAACTAATTAAAGACCGAAGCTCCATCGTAGAGTGACCGAGCTTCCTTGTTCGACTCAATAAATTGAGGCTAACAAAAGCCATAGTCGGTAAGTTGTGATCTCGTCCATATGATTTGAGCACAACAGCCTGACAAAGCAATATATTCAGCTTCCGTACTGGATATCGCAGTGCTTTTCTGCATTTTAGACGACCAACTAACAAGTCTATCACCCAAAAGTTGCATACTACCAGAAGTGCTACGGCGTGTATCTTGACAACCAACATGATCCGCATCTGCAAATGTTGTTAGAGCAATCGAAGAATCCTTCGGATACCATCAACCCCGATGTACGGTTCCTTTTAGATACCGAAAGATTCTTTTTACCGCATTTAACTGCTTTTCGATAGGCCAAGCCTGATACCGAGCACACATGCATATAGCAAATTATAGGTCAGGTCTACTGGCTGTAAGATAAAGGAGGGTGCCAATCATACCATGATAGTGTGACGGATCTATGGGTTTCCCTTCTTTATCCTCATCCAGTTTGGATTTCTCCACCATTGAAGTATCCGCTTGGTCACAAGAGTCAAAACCGTATTTCTTTAAAGATTCAAAGGCATATTTTGACTGGTTAATAAAGATGCCTCTGGGACTTTGAGAAATCTGTAATCCTAAGAAAAATGAGATTTTGCCCATTATTGACATCTTAAATTTTGAACACATGATTTTTGAAAATAGATCACAAAGTTTAGATGTAGATGCAGCAAAGATAATATCATCGACATAAATTTGTACCAGAAGTAAGTCCTTACCGTCTCTGCGGATGAACAATGTAGGATCCACTGAGCCTTTGGAGAAGTCTTGGGATATCAAGAACGAAGACAACATATCATACCAAGCGCGTGTAGCTTGTTTCAACCCATAAAGAGCTTTCTTTAGCTTCTACAATCTTTATCCATGAACCTATCCGGATGGCTAACATAAACCTCTTCTCGTAGATTACCATTCAGAAACACAGTCTTCACATCCATTTGATATACGACCATGTTCATATGAGCAGCAAACACGAGAAAAATTCTTATGGCCTCTAATCTTGCAACCGGAGCAAAAGACTCTTCAAAATCGATTCCATCCTCTTGACGGTAACCACGGGCCACTAATCGAGCTTTGTTCTTTAAAATTCCTCCCAGTTCGTTTAGTTTCACTTTGTAGATCCACTTCAAATTTATCACCATAACTTTGTCTGGTCGGGGTACGAGCTTTGTTAGATATGAGTAAAAGACTCGGTCACCTCGTTTATTTATTTTTTATAATAGTTCGTAGTTTAATAGTTAATCGTATG
>BQNB010026415.1:18762-58621 GCA_026074375.1 Tanacetum coccineum | reverse complement strand
CTCAAATATAAACGATTAAGTAACAATTATTTGTAATAATTATACAAAATAGGTTAATTACATGGGATAAATGATGCTATGCATAACACTTCATAATTCTTCATCTAAAGATCATCACTAGCTCATTTTCCCCTATATTCTCCCTTTTGGTTCGACACATACCCAACACACAAGAAACATATAGAGTTGTGTGAAAGGTCTTAGGATTAGTTAGTTGCATCTTTGGTCCTCTGGCAATAATGCTCCCTTAAGTACTATTCCTTTATGACTGCGACACATTAATCTTTCTAAAACCATTTACAATATATATACTTATAGTTTGATTATCGGGTTTGACAAACTAATCACGTAATTTATTCAAACTTATAAAAGTCGTAGTTAAACTTACACGATGGCATTCTCGTAATATAATACTTAAAAATTGGTTTCGGGGTGTTACACTGACTAATGTCTAGAAGTAGCCAAACTTAGTATTATCCAAATAATAGTTGGTTTAACAACCATACTAAATGTCTCATCAACATCAATACCTGATAACCGAGTACTATAATTTGCTACAAGACGAGCCTTATAGCGACTAAGAGTGATATCTGCTAAATACTTATGGCGAAACAATCACATACAACGAACAATATTGACATCTATGGGTCGGGGCACAAGATTCCAAGTTTTATTTTTAATAAGTGCATTATATTCATCATTCATAGCATTTTGTTAATTTGGATCATTAAACGAATCAATATAGGAATTGGTAAAGGAGAAATTAAAAATGCTTGAAGATTAAGACCCTTAGTAGGACGATTAGTCCCGACACGAAATATGTGACCATAGGATGAACAGATACCGGGTTTGGGTTAGCTGTTGGAGTGGGCTGGTAAAGAATTGGGTTGTGGTATGGGTATTTCATGTGGTTGTAAGTGTTGTTGGGCTGAGGCATGAGGAATAGTATAAACAAGATCAACATTGGTAGTAGTTTGAATAGGGTGTTGAGGATTAGTTGTTGTGGGTGACGATCGAATAAGATGAGAAATGACATCAGTATGAGTCGGCTCATCCAAAAAGGTATACGAGGGAGGGACAAAATAGTGGAAGGCTTCGTAATCGGGTTGTAATACTTCATAAATTTTAGGTCATTATTTTAATTCATACTTTTATTATTGATTTTACTTTTAAGTAAAATTTACTTTTTACAATTTACCGAACAAGTTATCTCGCGTTCGTAGTAAAACTTTTATTAAACGTGAGCCCGTCTTTAAATTAAATATCCCTCTATGTGCTCTATGTAATTTATTATTTTACAAAACTATCCCATATGTTATAATTTTATTTTTAACCTATACGTTTTCGCTTCGTGGTTCCGCCTAAACTCTTGTTATATTTTACGTTTATACCCGTTGGCCCCAGAACTACCCACTTATTTTAAATTTTGTATAAAGTTAACTATAACCCCCCCCCCCCTCTTTACCCACTAAGAACAGCTAAGCAACATGGGTTAACCATGTGGTGCCTCATCTTCCACTAAGCTAATTGCTTGGACACTTGTCCAAGTAATTTGCTCATTTTGCATGTATGTGCTTATCAAAACCATCACACCATCTAACACAAACACATAGTTTGTATCACCTCCAATCTCTCTCCCTTCCTATCTTGTGTTTCGTCCAACATAAGCTCCCACACCACCATTTCTTACAAAATTTGCTTGCTAAAATTTCACTTAAGGTTGAAGGTTTAATACTAGTTAGTGTTCTTGGTATTTAAATATCTTCAAGAACATCTTTACTCTATGGTTTAGGGGCTGATTTTCTTGGGTAATTAAAGGATAAGAGAAGATTATTATTTAAGAGATTACATTGTTGTGGTGAAAGAAGGATATTCTAGTTACTTGGTTGGTTAGAAGTGTCGGTGTTTTAGTCTTGGCTTCATTTCTTCATTTTCATTTTCTTGAGGTTATGGGCTGAATTATAAGGGTTATAGAAGTTCTTATAAGGGTTATAGCAAGTATATTTTGGTTGGGTTAGAAATGGTTTGGGTTGAAGAAGTTTGATCAAGTTTGGTTGATTATTATTGTTGTAAATCATCATTTTCATTTCTTCTTTGTATGATAATTATTTCATTTATACATTAAATTTTCCTTGTAATTTTTTTTATTTTTTATATTTTCTGTATTTGAGATGTATTTTTGCACTTTATTGAGTAATTGTATAAACTATGGCATTGTACATAAATAATCTCTGGGCTAGAAAACTTGATAAAGGTGGATTTGCAACATTGTTATGGGACTATTTTGAATCAGTAGGTTTAGGAGGAATTCTAGAAATTTAGGTAATCTATGGTGAATTGTAAAAAATATAGAGACATAGGTATGTGTTTTAGCTACGTTTCTCCGAGTGGCACTCGTCGTATCGACACCCGATTAATTTTCTATGAAAAACGGTGAAAGTGGTCGGAAACCGCACACAAATTTTAATTGGGCTATAACATTAAAATTTTGTATAGAAACTACCACTTTTGTAAAACTAAAACTTGTAGGTAACATGCTAACTTAAATTTTGGCTCTTGAATCGGCCCCAACGAAGTTACGGTTTAGGAGATACGTTTGTTTTCTCGAGGCGGTAAAATATATGAAAAATCAGTTTTGGTAACTAAGGGTAAAATGGTAATTTCACATATGATATGTACATTTTGAAACTATGGGGCCCACTAATCTGTAAAATAGACTCGTTTACCTTTCGGTAGGCGTAAAAACCAAACCGAGACCATTTACAGTTTAGGAGATACAATCCCGAGAAGTTTGTTAAAACCTGAAATTATGGACAGCCCTATGTTATTGGGCTTACATGAAGTAAATTTTGAATACTTGTTTTGGGCTTATGGATATTAGATTGAATAATTGATTTTAGACTTTTTGATATTAACTTGGTCAATTGTTTGGGCCCAATAGTTTTTATAAAAGCTACAACTTTAATGTACAATGCTAAATATTTTATAAAGATTTTTTAAAAACTTATTTATATATATTTGTGAATATTTTTATATTCTAAGTCGCGGTGTTACTTTTAGGTTGCATCTAGGATTTCTTGACATTACCCGACGTTATTCCGTTGACTTATATCATGTCGCTAAAAGGTGCGTTCATAGCCCCTTTTTCTTATTATATATTTTATAAACTCTACGGGGGAGATGCATGTTATTTTTACGATTGGACGCAAGTACTAAAACTTTATGCTATGCCTGATATACTATTGCCTAAGTACCACTACTTCTAATTAAGTCCCATGTATCATGAGCCGTTAATTGCGTTAATAAAGTGATGTGAATGCTGTGAATATATCTATTGGAACTGAAAATCCCCGTCCGGGTATACAATAACTAGTACCATGTCAAACAGACGCATTTAACATTTGAGGTATTATTTGGGTGTTTGGCAGAACATCCAATCTCAGGGCATAAATCTGGGTAGGATTTGCAAACGTTAAGGTTCGGTGTCATGAGCTTAAGTAAATAATAACCGTTTTTTGACTTATGAATGTGTTTCATCAATCTACTATTACTGAAATCTTGTGGTTTATTGCTTTACTTATAAAACCTGTGAATTTCACTCAACATTATTGTTGACCGTTGTTAGCATGTTTTATCTCAGGTCCTTAAGGTATAACTTTCTCGAATGGGAGTCGCACGGATATCTTTTAAAGACTCTGCATATATTCACATTCGATGAAATCTTAATATAAAACTTTATGTTATGTTTAAACATTTTAGGATATGTTTTATTATGAACTCTGATGTTAATATTATATCAAATGTGAACTTTTTTAAAACGTCTCATTTAGAGGTCGTTTTTTATAACTTGTACTAAGTGCTACAAAGTAGCACCCCCGATTATCTTCCACTGCTATCTAAATTTGGGGGTGTTACAGATTGGTATCAGAGCACTCTAGTTATAGAGAATTAGGTTGCATTTAGTACCTATACTATAACTATTATATACATTATGAGTCCCTCATTGCTTTACCAAATATCCGTGCACGTATACTTCCTGATTGTTTATATTTTTCCCCAAGTATTACTATTAGTATTGTATAAAGGTTTTTATATAAATACTCAATTTTCTTTTTGATAGCTTACGCCTATCTGCGAGAGTATCGCTATTTATTTATATAAAGATAAATTATATAAATATTGACTATTTCTGATTATTTATGCATATTCATAAAATCATTACTATTTAATTTATATAAGAGTTATTTATATAAATACTTGATTAAATTTTTATTTATTATTTATGCACTTTATTTCATAGTATTATGGTAGAACTGTTATCACCTGACCATGTGTTTGACTTCCCTGCGAACGACCCAGCACATGACTTTGAGGATCCAGACATGGATGTTGATAAGGATCCTAAGGAGGTCATTCCTTCGGCTGTTGCTTCACCTCCTGGGTCACCACCTATTTCACCACCACCACTCTTAGAGTCTTCATCCGACTCTGACACTGCGGTTGCGGCCACTACTGACAGGACATCCTGGGTGCCACCACCTGGTAGCATATTTAAGATAAGGGGCCATTACAGTACAAGAAAATAGGCTTTTTGGGACCAACCTTTTTGGAACAATAAAAAAACGGTGCCAAATACACTGTTTAGATCGTCGTGTTAGATACATATGTATTTGGAACCAATTCTTAAAAACCGTGCCAAATGCATATGATTTTGGAACCCCTTTTAAAATTGGTTTCAAATACGGATGTATTTGGATCAATATTTATATGTTATGCCAAATGACTATATTTCTGGAACGTTTATTGAAACTCATGCCAAATAATTAAGTATTTGGAACAGTTTTTAAGCAACTGACCCGATTTACACATCAACTATCACTTTCATATATTGACAATAATCTAGGACAAATTGAACCCTTTTGTATTTAATCGATCAACAGTTAAATGTGATTGGCATTCAACGTATATTCAAAAAGAAGACAATCATGTATTAAGTAGCTTACCTTTAACCAAGGTTATAGATAGCATGAGGCGTGACGTGATGGCATGATCAAGCCTTAACAGTCATGGAAAATCTTTTTCTTTTTTAAGGTGTGGCTTAAAGCGGCACAAAATATGAAAATATTTATATATTTATATCATATTTTATATATATCGAGTTTATAAAAAGCGTTGTACATAATGAATAACGTTAAGAAACTATCCCTACATGTAATATTCTTTATTTTTTCTTATTTTTTGTATATGAGTTGAATTCAAAAAACTCGTCATGCCTCATGGCTTGGCGCACCATGCCTAGAGCCGACGCCTTGGTCTATTATGTAACGTGAAGGTCATGCCTCATGCTTTAGCGACGCCTTAGCGCCACCATAGCGCACCTTTTATGAATTGATTAGGGTTTGAATCCTTTTTTTTAAGGAAGAGTGTAATCCAATGTTTTAAACCCGGTTTTTTAATTGACCCGGTTTAGTAGCTGGTTCACCGGGTTAACGGTTTAACCGGTTGAATCGTCAGGTCAAACCGATTATATAATTCGATAGGAATCGAATTAATGAACTTTTTATATTTTTATAGAAAAATAGCAAAATAACTTCCAAAGGAAGGATCTTCGAAACTCTACTTCGACGAATACTCTTCAACAATCGTTCACGAATTCCCCGGCAACGGCGCCAAAATTTGGTTCGTGTGTAGCAAACAAATTTAATATACGTATTAGTATTAATCCCGTGAAAATTTCTAACCAAAATACTTCTCAATTAAGAGAAATACAAGGCAAAAATCTCACTAAAGAAAACACAACTTGTATATTTTTTATCCGGGAAGTACAATACTACTCGGGTCGTTTCCCAACGAACTCGTGAATTGAGAATTTGGAATATTCGGATTCGAGCTAAGAATGATAAAAGGATTTTTAAACTTTTGATTACACTACAAAATATAAGAACATGAATTAAAAACAATTAACTAGCACGAAATTTAAATTCACAAAACGTAAAAACGCGAGCTAAAACTGAAATTTAAAATCTAAGACACGACTTTTAACAAATTTTATACCTAAAAATCACAAATTTAAAAAGAAAATTTTAGGAAAAAGAAATGGAATTTTTTATGAATTTTTGAATTTTTTTATGATTTTTCTAAGATTTAATGAATTAACAAAAATAAACTTTTTCTAAAAATTAACACTAAAATTTTTCTTTTATTTTTTCAAAAATACTAGATTTAAAATGAAAATTATTGCAAAAAGAATCAAAAATTTTCAACTATTTTTCTATTTTTTATGAATTTTCTAAGAAAAAGGTATTATCTAAAAACTATTTTAATTCCTAGAAAATACAAATTTAGTGAGAAAAATATAGAAAAATGGTTTTTAAATGCTAAAAGAGAGCAGGAAATCAAAAGGACAAAAAGCCCCAAGTTATTAAAACTCAATTAAGTCCTTATATTTGTGTAAATAAAACAAAACCGCTAATTTTATAAAACTAAAAATGAAAATATTAAATACTATTATTTTTTTTTTTAAAAATCCTAAGAAAGACAGGGTAGAATTTGAAAGAAATGAAACAACAGGGTAGGCGGGCTAATATTTGTAAATTTACACTATAACATAAATGGATGCCCTTGAAGTTTAAGAAAAGAACAAAACAAACCCTGCGCTTTATTGCTTTAATTTGCTTTATTTTAAAATTGAGAATTTCAAAAGCATAAACACAAAGTTGAAGAACAGCTTATTTCTAACAACTTTAACAAAAGCACTTTGCACTTTTAACAACTATATAAGCTGAAAAATAAGCTGAATGTTCACTGTCACAGAAACTAGGGGTTTAGAAGCTTGTTTAGATTTTGACTTATATTGAGCTTATTTCTTTGTGAAAATGAAAAACAAAAGATGCTTATTGCTGCCTAAGGTGTGTACTAAAAGTATTTATAGAAAAATAAGCTAAGTTTCCACAAAGTTTGCAAGAAAAATTAAATGAAAAGATGCTAGTTACTGCTGATGTAAATGGTTGCTGGTGCACTTGGTCTTGAACAAAGATGTATGCTAACTTTTAAGAGCTAATTACTTCACCAAATGTTCCTAAGGAAACACAACATAACTTTGAACTATAAGTTCCTTTTAAGTTCCTAACATCTAAAATTTTCTCAACTGAAATTTGCCCTGGTGCAAAATGAAAGATTTATCACTCTATACTTTGTAAAAGTAGATCCTAATCTCTAAAACTTGGATAAAACTTTGTTAAACATCCTAACTCAACTGTATGATATGTTTTGACAAAGTAGAGCTGACTTTAAGAGTCAATGTATGCCTAAACCAAACACTCCTTATACTTGACTGTAATAACTAAATTGAACTTAAAATACTGATTTAAAGCTAGACAACTAATACCTTTTATCTACTTAAACTGATTTTAACCTAATTAAGCTAATTAAGCTGTAAAACTTGCAGCTTATTTGTGATAATAAACTAGATTATCTACTAGCTTAAACTAACTAAATTTATGACAGAATTGAAAAAGTAAAATCTAGAATGGATTATAAGCTAAAAACAGTTTTTTTTAACAACAATTATATCTATAAGCTAAACAATTACAAATGAAACAAGATTAAGTTCTATTTTCAACTAATTATTAAGCAATATGAAAAAAAGCTATAAATGCAAATGAACTTTAGAAAGAGAAACCTGAATATAGAAGAGCCTTCACACTTAAGCAACCAAGTTTAGAGGCTTAGTGTTCCTATATGGCACCATGCCCCCTAAACCAGCTTAATAAGATAATTGAGCTTATTAAGAGCTTAAATACACCTTATAGCTACCAAAATTGTACCAAGCTCTCAATTGATCATACTAGATTGTAACATTGACAAATATGAGTAAATGAATGCTTTAAAAACAAAATTTACTAAAAATTGAGCTTATTAGAAGCAATAAGCTAAATGAGCTTATTTAAAGCTTATTTGAATAATAAATCCAACTTTCAAACCTGAAAACAAAAGATTAATAAATGTGTAAATCGAATTTGTATTACTGAATTCAAGAAGTACAAGTTTCAAAGGAAAAACGATTACAATAGCTTAAAGCTAATTGCTTAAAGTGAAAATAGAATTGCTATAAAATCAGGAAATTACAAAGTAAAATTTTTACACTAAAAACTAACTACATGAAAAAGTGATCCTAGAGGTGCTATTTAATAGAGGATAGGTGAATAGAGGGAAATGTTTCTGAATGCCCATTCAATCACGATCGTTAGAATCATTTTAAATTGATTTGTGGCCGTTTGATGTGTTTAGTGAGGTGTTCTGACCAATGAGCTGCTGCCACGTGTTGGTTTGTGAGTGGGGAGAGTGTATGAATGAGTTTTATAAGAGAAAAGGGAGCGGGGTGTGGGTAATTTTGAAGTTGGGCTGTGTGGGAAATTGGCGGGAAATTCAGTTGTGGCTGTTAGGAGGTGCGAGTTATGCGGGTTATTGTTTTAAAAGTTTGGAATGTTGTCACTTTCGGTCCTTGTCTTCTATCCGCCCATTTGTAGTGTAAAAACAGTTTGGAGAATTTCAATTCCAGTCCTTGTTCTTTCTTTCTTCCTTTTCTTCTTTATAAATCAACTTTCACTCTTTGGCAACTTTGGCCCTTGAAACTTCTATCTTCAAAGTAAGCCCTTTAAACTTTTAAGACTTGTCAATAATGGTCCTTGACTTTTATGTGTTGACCTTTGACTTCATTTCTTGCTGTGTCGGGCTGATCCGGCTGTGATCTTTGGCTGATTTCTCACTCTTGCTCTTGTCTTTTGCTTTTTCCCGTTTCCATGTCGGTTTTTGACTGATTTTTTGCTTCTTTTTGTCTTTTCAATCCTTTCACTGCACAATAGGGACACAAAAGCACACATTTTTCTATTCTTTTGGCATTTTTATTGGCTTTTATTTGGCAAAATCCCGGGTAATTTAATGTACAATTTAGCAAATATCAAAATTCCCCAAACTAAAGGATTGCCGTGTCCTCACGCAATGTTATCAATTGTACACTTTGTAAACTAAGAAGTTTCCAAAATGCCCTTGTTTAGAACCTTTTATAAATTACCTTTTAAATCAACTTCACTTTTTCCTCACATTTAATTTTCGGAAACACGTTAATGCAAATCCATTGCAACTATTGCAATTTTTTAAAGGCTCATCGAAAAGGCTACTTTATCTCCCGATTAATAGAGCACAAAAGAGAAAAATTCGTCATCCTTGACTATCACTAGACTAAACAAAGCTGATAAACAAGAATCTTGTCAATATAAGTCCAAATGATAAGCTCTTATACTTATAACTTGTGAAACTTTTCACTCCCCGGGAATAAAATAATGATAAAGATGTGTGAACTCTTTTTAAAACTCAACCAAGAATTCAATTTATCCTCATAGTTGAAAATACATCATGCTTACAAATAAGTCCAGTGAGCACAAATGTTATAACATAGATAAATCACGACTCAAACTAAAAAGAGATTCGGAAACAAAAACTTATAAATTGATTGAGAAAATGAAATTTTTACGCTTCATTTTTATTTTCATATACTATAATTATTTTTCTTTTTGCAATAGGAATGTTGTTCTTAGTTTCGAACCCCAACTTAGGCCTTTCTCACCAAATGAGGGATATCGCAACAACAACGTGTTTTCTTATTGAACCCCCACTCCGCTGCTAAACTGTTTAGGTTATCGCGACAACACCTTTCCTACAAAGCCTAGAATCCAAGTCCTTAGTTGCAATCATCACCTAGGGCCGCGCCCCGAGTGATGAAGGCCTACGAACCTTTGATCCTACGTACATAGATTTTTTTTTTTTTTTTTTTTTAATCCTTAGTTGCGACCCCATCCAGTCTTTCTCTCAATCATGGATACGCCAACGATTAAAAACTACATATAGCTTTTGTTATATGGGTATTTTTCGAATGCTTCATTGGCAACGAAAAATAATGCTTTGCATTAGAAGTTCTTTCATTGGCATTTCTTTTTATAATTAAACTTTTTGAAGAATGGAAAATTTCATTAGAAAAGCAACTTTTAAATTTGAAACCAAAAATCTTTCTATACATATTAAAATGAATTCTTTTTCAATGAAAGACTTTTTCTAAGACATTGTTGACAAATTGCTAAATTAAAAAGAGCGACGTATGATTAAGTTGTTAAGAGCTTGTGGTGAGTAAAAGACACAAATCATTCATATAAAGCTTTAGGTTTTTTCAAATAAACCTTAGCCTTAAGCAAATACACTTATATTTAAACTACATCATTTCTCCTTCTTCACATTTTAAAAAATCCAAAGCAATAGGATTTGTGAAAGCTTGGCCCTACAAAGGTAGGTTAAAGACTAGCTAGGGCATTTTCACCCGTCAAGTCCAAAATAACTCCTATTCTCACCAACGGACTACCAAAAAGAGGTGTTTTTTCCAAAACTTAAGCTTCTTTTGAGCTTTTCTTGTAAGCAAAAATTTAAAATTTTCCACTTTTTTCACAAAAAGCAAAAAGATTCAAACAAGGTTGCGTGAAGTGCAAGTCAATATCGAAGATATCCTTCCCCAAACTAAAATGAAACTTTGTCCTCAAAGTTTAGCAATAGGGTACAAAAGGAATCTTTAACAAAAATTCTATGGACATGCCAAAAGAATAGATGTTAGTTCGATAAAGACAAGGATAAGAGATAATAGTTTTCCCAGTTATGAAGAGAAGATTGGAGACCATCAAGGAAATAGTGGGTGAATAGCTATGTCCCATACACAATTTGAACCATGAAGCTTCCAAAATCCGGAAAACCTAGACAAAAACAAACAAACAACCAACAAGAAATGACAAAGAACAAGCTTCTTTCCTCTCTCTTTTACATTGTTAGCTCAAAAACATCTTTAAAACGGCTTAGTTTTTGTTAACCGAGTACAAGCTATACTCCGCCCCCGAATTGATTTGTCCTTGGGGAAGCAAAGAAAATAGATAAGAAATAAAATAAAAGGAAAGCATGGGTGCCTCCACGAAGCGCTTGATTTATAATAAAGTCCCCCTTCGCTTGACTCTTTCCCCAAACTAGGTTATTATGGTGGATAATAGCAATGGTGAAGAAAATCCAAGAGGTGGAAACCTCCCCAAACTAGGGATGAAAGATATACCTTAGCATTTTTGATTCCGGGTTCAAAAAACTTTTTAGAAAAGAATTTCAAGATAGAAAATGTGAACTCAGAAAATGCTTTGGTCACATTAAAGTCCATTAAGGGTGGGTGGAGAGGGTCAAAAACATCAAGAGTCAAAAGAGCTTTAGATGGAGCTAACTCTTTTGAACTCTTATCAACTTTTTCAAAAGATTTCTCATGAAATGTTATCCCTGGATCAAAATCTTTCCTGAATTTCATATGGGAAATACATATCCACGAAATAAAATCCTCGTAAAACACATAATCCATTCCCACTAAAATAGTCTCCTTATGGTCAAGTATTTCAAATATCGGAGATGAAAAAAACTTTGTAACTCTTTCTTTTTCTCAGGTTCAAAACTTTTGTTGTCAAAAACCTTTTTGTTTTCTTCCAAAAAGATTCAACCTTTTTATCATTCATTTCAAAGAAATTTTCATCTTCAAGTAAACCATCTAGGAAGGCAATTTCCTCTTCCTCATTATCATGAATCCCCAAACTATTTTCATTATCATTTTTGAAAACTTCATGACTAATCTCAACATTATCTTTTACAAACTCACTTGTTGCCCATTTCCTAACACAATTCCCAATTGGGGCAAAGAAAGACATAATGGTTTTAACATCAATCTTAGGAGAAATTATGCTAGATACCTCATTAGAAATGATTTCCTCATCATCTTCAAAAAGAGGGTTCAAATAACTCTTAAAAGTTTCCTCCTTAAGAATTGACTCGTCATTTCTAGAGGGAAAGTCATCTTGTTTCTCAAAGAGAGGATTTGAAAAAGTCTTGAAACTTTGAAAATCATCACAAGAAGGAAAATCACAATCTTTTCCTATTTTGGACTCTCTTGGGATTGGAATGAGAATCTCTTTGTTTAATTCTTTGTTTGGAACAAAATTAAGATCCTCATTCCCCATTTTGAAAGAGTCCTCAATATTATTGTTTGGAAAGATGTGTGAAATTGCACTTATGGAAGCTTTTTTCGGAGAATGAATAACTCTTCCTTGGCTAGTGATTTTACACTTATCTAATCTTGCAAAACAAGCCCTTCTTCTAGCAACTGGGTCAGAAATTCCCTTAAGTTCTTCCTTTTGTTTAATAATATCCCCTAGAAGAGATTCAAACTCATCAACAATAGCAGATGTTGTGGAATCATCATTACTCTCAGGCTCACAAACATCTTTGACCCGGTCATCATAAACATCCATCATGTGGATTGACTCATTATCTTGACTACCATCCGGTTTAAAAACATTCTTTTCCCAAACCATCCCTTTTTACTAGCTCCTCCCGTGAACATCAATAAGACCCGTGCGGTTCTTAAGAAAGATCCTACGCAAGTATCAAAGGCACTCGTAATAAACATTCAAAGTCTACTACAACAAAGTCGGGGTCCGGGAAATGAAATTTTCCCACCTGACCAAGAAGAAATCTCTATCAATTCCATTAGGACACAAAGAGAGCAATTTGCTAGTTCTAATGTCATCCCCGGGTAGTATTGCAAAAGCAGGAAGGCCTAACTTTGATGTTAACGGAGAATGGCAAAGTGGTTTTGTAAACTAGCATCCTAGGTCGCTAAGGCTTGCAATTAAGCTCACTAAAATTACACGGATGAGAAACAGTCCGGAACCCCCAATCTTTTCGTGGGAAGCTTTTTTTAGAATATTGGCCGAGCAAGTTATTCGTCACTCACTGGTGTATTAGCCATCATCATACAACATTTCTCTGTTTACAACAAGCCTTTTACATCTTTTGATACTTAGTGCACTGAAAGATCAGAAGCATCTGCCACAGTAATGTCCACGTGAATCTTTTGACATTTCCCAAAACTTTTGGAGTTGCACTTTATCATTTTCACCTTTCTTTTCATTTTCTACCCTAGAAGATATGGAAGACGGTTTTCTTTATTAGAAGGTTCTTTTGAATGTTGGAGAATTATCAGACTTGAGCATAAGAAGGCTCAGGAGTAAATGACTGCTGTCTCACCGAAACAACGGTTTTAACGGAATCTTTGAGATTTTTGGATAACCGTAGGATGGATGTCTTTGGTGCTCTGTAGCACCTTATCCTTTGGTCACCTCGGTTTTCCTTCCTCAGTCAAAGGTTCATTCTCCTCATAGAGCGGGTTGGTGAATAGGTGTACCGAGGTGTGTAATAATAGTCCGCTTCGATCGTAATGGCTCTAAGCTTCACACCTTTGTTGTGATGGTATTACTGGGTAAAGTTCCTGAACTTGATGTATTGTTATTTCCCATTTGCTTTTGAAACATGTTAAGCATCATATTTTGAAAATTTCTTTGCTCATTTTGAAAATCTTGTTGCTCTTCCTCTTTTGAATATATTCAATTCTTTTGCAATTATTCAAAGTAGCATCATTCGGCATTTTGTATAAGCCTCAAACCTTGAGTAAGTAACCGGAGCTTGTGTACTCGGGACTTGATAAGCTTGAGCTTGTTGAGATAAGCCCGAGTTAGCTCCATGGTTAACTTGACTGGTTTGGTTCACATTTCTATTCCCATTATACCCTTGATTTGCAGTATAAAAAAAAAATCCTTGTTAGGTCAAGAAGCTTGTGGGATTGGGTTGATTAAATCCTGGTGTCTCATTTGGTATTGGCTAAGTTTAGGAGGACGGTACCAATCGGAATTCCCATTTTGAACAAGAATTACCAACGAATGCGTTTTGTTAAAATGTTTTTGAAATTATCCGTGATAAACCGGGTACTCATAACCTCCTCTAGTCATTGGGCACACATTAAAACTATGATTGTTACCACAAGTGGTACACCTTTCCTCAACTGCTTTGACGGGTGCAGGAGTATGACAACTAAGCTTTCAATTGATTCCATTATTTGGTTTCATCTGATAGTCATCTATTCTTCGAGAGAAGCGGCATTTGTTGCATTTCCGAAAGAAATATTGGAAATGAAGAATTATAAGAAAGAGCATCCTAACATCACTCTTGGATCATAAGCACACTTCACAATAAGAACATCTTTGATTGCTTTCAATAATCGCGTAAACCCTTCTTGAGGCATCATTGTCTAAGAAAATTGCCACCCTGCTGCATAATCAAATGCATCTTGATCGTTTGAATTCAAAGAGTAGTTAAAAAGTATCGAGTTGGTGAAGTTCAGAAAAGCCATGGTGATGACATTGACGAAGGAGTCCTTTAAAACGTATCTCCAATGCTTTCATTAAAGGCTTCGTTTTGTTTTTTGGTTAAAAGGTATGATCTCATTCCGATAGTAAGTGTTTTGAAGGTGGAAAGTATTGGTTTATGAATTTTGAAACAAGGTCGTCACCATAGTGAGAATTGGACTAGGAGGTTCCTTGTCTACCAATCTCGGGCTTCACCGCTAGAGAAAAAGGAAAAGCAAAAGCTTAACCGAAGTTTTTCGGTAACTTCTGGATTGTCAAACGTTGAAGTGACCTTGTTAAAAAAATCGAAGGAGATTGTGGGGATCATGTCTACCTGAAAACATATTGCTTTGCACAAGATAGATTAAAGGTTAGTTTAAAGCTCGAAATTAATAAGCATTGATACGGTGGAAACAACTATAGCATCCTCATACCCCTCGATGGGTGCTATGGTAACATTTGGGCATTGTTCGTATATTGTCAGGCCATAGAACGATCCAAAATGAAGGATTGCCTCTTTGTCGGTGTCGAGATCTGTCGACGAATTACGTCTTATCTAGGAATAGTGATTCCAAGGAGGATCTAGTGCGCATGCACTAGAGAAAATAACCAAGAAGAATTTGAGATTTAAGAAGAGTATCTTTTGGGGAAATTACAATTTTTAATTTATAATTAAGAAATAAACAAAAATATTTTTTTGGTAATCGTTATTTACAAGCTTCCACGATAAGTCCGCTAAGGATACGCACAAGTGAGGCGGTCGGAAAAGCTTAGCTGAGCCGCAATGACTACTTAGATAATAGCTACACTTTCCTTAAACTCACCTTAAAGTTTTGTAAACTTAAGGTCCGTCGTACTCGCAAGTACATTCATGATTGTTTTGTGTGTTAATTGAATGGTTTAAGATGGAATACAATGTATCCAAATGTTTATTATATTTTTTATTCTAATCGATAGGAATCGAATTAATGAACTTTTTATATTTTATACAAAAATAGCAAAATAACTTCCAAAGGAAGGATCTCATAACTCTACTTCAACAGAATTACTCTGTCAAACAATCGTTCACGACTTCCCCGGCAACGGCGCCAAAATTTGGTTGCGGTAAAACAAATTTATATACGTATAGTATTACTCCCGTAAGAATTCTTTTCCAAAATAATTCTCAATTAAGAGAAATACAAGGTAAAAATCTCACTAAAGAAAACACAATTTGTATATTTTTTATCCGGGAAGTACTTTTCCTCGGGTCGTGTCCCAACGAAATCGTGAATTGAGAATTTAGGAATAATTCGGAATCGAGCTAAGAATGATAAAGGGATTTTTGAATTTTTGATTAAACTACAAAATATAATAGCATGAATTAAAAACAATTAACTAGCACAAAATTCAAATGCACGGAACGTAAATCGCGAGCTAAAACTGAAATTTAAAATCTAAAACACGACTTTTATCAAATTTTATACCTAAAAATCACAAATTTAAAATGAAAATTTTAGGAAAAAGAATTAGAATTTTTTTAAGTATTTTTGAATTTTTTATGAATTTTCTAAGATTTAATGAATTATCAAAAATAAACTTTTCTAAAAATTAACACTAAAATTTTTCTTTTATTTTTCAAAAATACTAGATTTAAAATGAAAATTATTGCAAAAAGAACTTTAATTTTTCAACTATTTTTCTATTTTTTATGATTTATCTAAGAAAAAGGAATTATCTAAAAACTATTTAAATTCCTAGAAAATACAAATTTAGTGAGAAAAATATAGAAAAATGGTTTTTAAATGCTAAAAGAGTGCAGAAATCAAATAGGACAAAAAGCCCCAATTTTTAAAACTCAATTAAGTCCTAATTTGTGTAATTAAAACAAAACCCTAATTTTATAAAACTAAAATGAAAAATATTAAATCTATTTTTAATCCTAAGAAAGACAGGGTAGACTTTGAAAGAAATGAAACCACAGGGTAGGCGGGCGAATATTGGAAATTTTACACTATAACATAAATGGATGCCCTTGAAGTTTAAGAAAAGAACAAAACAAACCCTGCGCTTTTTGCTTATTTTGCTTATTTAAAATTTGAGAATTAGCAAAAGCTTAAAACTACAAAGTTGAAGAACAGCTTATTTCTAACAACTTTAACAAAAGCACTTTGCACTTTTAACAACTATATAAGCTGAAAAATAAGCTGAATGTTCACTGTCACAGAAACTAGGGGTTTAGAAGCTTGTTTAGATTTTGACTTATATTGAGCTTATTTCTTTGTGAAAATGAAAAACAAAAGATGCTTATTGCTGCCTAAGGTGTGTACTAAAAGTATTTATAGAAAAATAAGCTAAGTTTCCACAAAGTTTGCAAGAAAAATTAAATGTAAATAATGCTAGTTACGTGCTAGCTGGATGTAAATTGGTTGCTAGGTGCACTTGTGGTTCATTGAACAAAAGATGTAAGCTAACTTTAAGAGCTAATTACTTACACAAATGTTAACAACCTAAGGAAACAACAACATAACTTTGAACTATAAGTTCCTTTAAGTACCATAAACATCTAAAATTTTCTCACTTGAAATAGCCCAGGTGCAAAATGAAAGATATATCACTCTATACTTTTTGTAAAAGTAAGATCCAAATCCTCTAAAACTTGGATAAAACTTTGTTAAACATCCTAACTCAGTTGTATGATATGTTTTGACAAAGTAGAGCTGACTTTAAGAGTCAATGTATGCCTAATCCAAACACTCCTTAATCTAGTCTGTAATAACTAAATTGAACTTAAAATACTGATTTAAAGCTAGACAACTAATACCTTTTATCTACTTAAACTGATTTTAACCTAATTAAGCTAATTAAGCTGTAAAACTTGCAGCTTATTTGTGATAATAAGCTAGATTATCTACTAGCTTAAACTAACTAAATTTATGACAGAATTGAAAAAGTAAAATCTAGATGAATTTAAGCTAAAACAGTTTAACAAATTATCTATAAGCTAACTAATCATAATGAAACAAGATTAAGTTCTATTTCAAACAACATAATTATTTAAGCAATATGTAAAAAGCTATAAATGCTAAATTGAACTTTAGAAAGAGAAACCTGAGATTAGAAGAGCCTTCACACTTAAGCTATCCAAGTGTAGAGGCTTAAGTGTTCCTAGATGGCACCATGCCTCTAAACCAGCTTAATAAGCTAATTGAGCTTAATTAACTTAAAACTCCTTGTTAGCTTCCAAAATTGTACACAATTCTCACAGTGATCATACTAGATTGTAACTTGACAAATTTGAGTAAATGAATGCTTTAAAACAGAAATTTACTAAAATTGAGCTTATAGAAGGCAATAAGCTAAATGAGCTTATTTAAAGCTTATTTGATAAAATTCAACTTCAAACTGAAAACAAAAGATTAATAAATGTGTAAATCGAATTGTATTACTGAATTAAAGAAGTACAAGTTCAAAGGAAACGATTACAAGAGCTTAAAAGCTTAATTGCTTAAAGTGAAAATAGAATTGCTTAAAATCGGGAAATTACAAAGTAAAATTTTTTACACTAAAAACTACTACTGAAAAAGTGATCCTAGAGGTGCTATTTATAGAGGAGAGGTGAAGAGAGGGAAGGTTTTCTAGAATGCTCCATTCAATCTCGATCGTTTGATCATTTTAAATTGATTTGTGGCCGTTTGATGTGTTTAGTGAGGTGTTCTGACCAATGAGTTGCTGCCACGTGTTGGTTTGTGAGTGGGGATAGATGTGTATGAATTGATTTTATCAAGAAAAGGGAGCGGGGTATGGGTAATTTTGAAGTTGGGCTGTGTGGGAAATTGGCGGGAAATTCAGTTGTGGCTGTTAGGAGGTGCGAGTTATGCGGGTTATTGTTTTAAAAGTTTGGAATGTTGTCACTTTCGGTCCTTGTCTTCTATCCGCCCATTTGTAGTGTAAAAACAGTTTGGAGAATTTCAATTCCAGTCCTTGTTCTTTCTTTCTTTCTTTCTTCTTTATAAATCCACTTTTAACTCTTGGCAACTTTAGCCCTTGATACTTCTATCTTCAAAGTAAGCCCTTTAAACTTTTAAGACACTTGTCAATAATGGTCCTTGACTTTTATGTGTTGACCTTTGACTTCATTTCTTGCTGTGTCGGGCTGATCCGGCTGTGATCTTTGGCTGATTTTTCACTCTTGCTCTTGTCTTTTTTGTCTTTTTCCCGTTTCTTGTCGGTTTTTGACATGTTTTTGCTTCTTTTTTGTCTTTTCAATCCTTTCCCTTCACAATTGGACACAAAAGCACACGAATTGATTCTATTCTTTTGGCATTTTTTAATTTGCTTTTATTTGGCAAAATCCCGGGGAATATAAATGGGGGGGGGGGGGGGAATTTAACATGCTTACATGATATGTATATATAGAGAGAGATATATATACTTACATTTCCTTACGTATATCTTACATTTATATAAGAATTATTTATATAAATACTAGAACATTTCTCAAAACATTACGAATAACACAATGGTCCAAAGAATCTTACAAGACATTAACATAGCATCTCACAACATTTCATCTTCGGAGCACGACTTAGAGAACTAAACTAATTTTTTTTATTACTCCTCTAATTTTGAAGAATCATGCCTGTAACAAGACAAGGAGACACTACCATCATGACTCCAGAAACTGTTCAAGCCATGATCGATCAGGCACTACAAAGAAACTCTACCAACACTCATGATGACGGAAGCCAAAATTCGGGTGGAGGACCTGGAAGGCCCGTGCAACCTGCACGTGTTTGTTCCTACACCGACTTCATGAAATGCCAACCCTTGAACTTCAAGGGAACTGAAGGCGTTGTTGGCTTGTCTCGATGGTTCGAGAAGATGGAATCAGTATTCCACATCAGCAGTTGTGCTATTGACAACCAAGTGAAATTCGCTACCTGCACTCTGCTAGGTGCTGCACTAACCTGGTGGAATGGTTATGTGAGAACCTTAGGTCATGATGCTGCTTATGCTATGAGTTGGAAAATTCTCAAAAAGAAGTTGACGGGCAAATACTGTCCAAAAGGTGAAATCAAGAAACTTGAAATTGAACTATAGAACTTAAAGGTCAAAGGAAACGATGTTGGAGGTTACACTCAGCGTTTCCAAGAATTGGCCTTGATGTGCACTAAATTCCTTTCTGATGAGACCGAGAAGGTCGACAAGTACATCAGTGGACTTCCCGATAACATTCATGGAAATGTTATGTCTGCAAGACCCAAGACTCTTGATGCTGCTGCCGAGTTGGCCAACGACTTGATGGATCAGAAACTCCGCACTTATGCGGAAAGGCAAGCTGAGAACAAGAGAAAACTCGATAACAATAACCAGGCTCAAAAACAACTTCTTAAGAAACAAAATGTGGTTCAAGCTTATGCTGTAGGGTATGGGGAGAAGAAACCGTATGGAGGATCTAAACCTCTGTGCCCTAAATGCAACTATCACCATGATGGAGAGTATGCACCCAAGTGCACCAACTGTAAGAAAGTCGATCATTTGACAAAGGATTGTTGGCATCCCATTAATGCTAACAACCAAAGAACTATCACTTGCTATGAATGTGGGAATCAAGGGCACTACAGGAGTGATTGCTCGGTGTTGAAGAACCACTGAAGCCCGAGAAATGGTGTATGCCTTAGGAGGAGGAGAAACTGACCAAGACATTAACAACATAGAAGACGATATCAATTGTAAAACCCACATTTTTGAAATTTGAGTTTTTCATTTCAAAATATTAATTTTGAAATATAACCTATGGTATATGAAAGTTGTATGAATGATTTCAAATTATCTATTAAATCAATGTGTTGTGAAAAGGTTTCTCTACTTTTGCAAGATCACTGAGCCAGTTCTGTGTTGGTTTATTGCCAACTGATTTACCTTGGTACCATTCAGGATTAGGAGTAGGAGGTCTTTTAGGTTTCTTGAACCTAACCTTCTTTGGAGCAGCCTCAACATTGGGTTGTTTACTAGTGCCATCTCCTTGATTGTATGGCTTATCAGTATCTGTAGCCTCGAAAACTGTTTCCTCTACTTGAGCAGACTTACCTGTTGATTTTGGCTGAGATCGGGTTATCCCTTTGGAGGAATCAGTTGACTTGGCCTTTTGGATGGTTCAACATCTTAGCTTGTCTTCCTTCTCTTCAACCCTTGGTCTGGTCTAGCAGGAGGGTCTTTGTCTCTATTATCATCAGCAGGCTTCCTTTTCTTTTATTCGTCAGCAACACCTTGATCCATGGCATCTTATATTATTTTTACGAAGATAATTTATAACTTTTCATATTTTATTTTCGTACTTTATGTGAAACGCTTACGTACACACTTAAGTGCATGCATGCATGCAAATAAATCAACACTATCCTATTACTTTTACATATACATACACATGAATAAATTATGCACAAGAATTAAATCTCTTTGCCTTTTTGCTTTCCTTGCCGTCACCTCCCACAACAAAAGAAGCAACCCCAACATATTTATCTTGCATAGAAAATCTAAACACTCATTTTCATGTTTGGTTCATCACCTTAGGCATGCATGTGATAACATTGGAAATACTTCATTCTTTGCTCTTGCTATTATTCGGTTCATCACACGGACCTAAACAAAAAGACACCAAAATTGATCACTAGCTCTTAAAGGTGTGGGATACCTTTCCTACATTAAACCTTTTAATTCAAACACATTTACTAGAAACTCATACTTCACAAAACAAAACACAAACAATCTTTCTTTCTCTCCCTTGGTGATCGGCAGCAAACTCAAAAGAAAGGAGCAAGAAAAGGATTTTGGGTTTTAATATTTCTCAAGTATTTACAAGAAAGATTAGTGTCAAGGGTACTTGGTTAAATAGTTCTTGGGTTTTTAGAGTGCTAGTCTTGCTAATCTCATTTTACATAGACTTTTGTAAGTAAAATCTTTACATCTTTTTATTATACTTTCATTTTATATATTCTTTGTTATGTACATCTTTATTTATATAGTTATGTCACCAATTAGTTGATTTTTATAAAAAGTTTACAAGAAAGTTAAGAACAATACTTAAACATATACACATTTACAAGTGATGTAAAATAAGTTATATGCAAGATGGAACACTTAAAAATAATTATTTTGATATATTACATGTGTTACTTAAATTATTAAACTAGTTGCTTAATTATTGGTTATAAATTAATTTATATACTTTTATAAATTAATTATTGTTCTTGAAATATTTTGATGAACACATTGAAAATAAAATGGATGGACAATATTTAGAGGACTATAAATTTAGTGGACTTTAAAATTTATACATGTTATTGTATTAGACAAATTAGAGAACTTGTAGTAATTAAAACATGTTAACAATTCATAAATCAAATAAATATATATATATTTTTTAGTTTCGAACAGTTTGTATAAACTGTTTTAGCGCGATTTTCTAGGCAAGATATAAACTTGATATTATGTTAGTACGTCTCAATACGATTCCGTGCATATAAGGAACTCGAAAAACGGACTTATAACGAAGAAGTTATAGCCTATTTAAGTTGACGAAAAACTAGTATTTTTGACAGCATTGCAAAGTTTTCGGACTTTCTGTCCAGTTTACGGAAACGCATTTTTAACCCTTTCGGGTCCGAGTCGGGAAATATTTATAAAAGAGAACTTGTAGATTATGATTTTCCGTTAAATCCTCGAGTTGGAACGACCCGTAACTCATTATAACGAAGGAGATACGCCCTCTTAAAGTCGGACCATTTTTCTGAAAAATTAATAAAGTTCCTGCACACATTTTTATCAAACATAGTTGCTGTTTGAAACATTAAATAGTGTTTTTGAATGTTTTCGGGTCCGTTTGAACTATAAAAACCTTAAGAAATAATAGTGTATAATCTATATAATATTAATATGCGTTTTAAAACTTTATATATATTATTTACGAATTTAATTAAACTATATATTTTGACACTTTGTAAATAATAAAAATAGCAAAACGAGCGTAAGTGATAAAATTTAATTGTTGGACTAATAGACTATTTTCTACATGATTAAACACATATATATAAACATCGGCATTAAATAACAAGAACAATATAGAAAACTATTTTTACAAGTGTATTTATATACAATTACATAGACATTTAATTACAAACATGACTTACACATAATGCCACCCGCCTTTTTTGACCCGAAATTTAATGAGCCCATTTTTTTTTTTTTTTCTTTTCTTTTCTTTTTCTTTACATTGCCTTTTTTTTACCCTTTTTTTAACCCTTTTTTTTCTCAAAAACTTTTTAAAATAAAACTTTATTTTTTTCCTCGGAATACCCTCTCGCGCTGTTTGAGTCATCGGTCTGTTTTTTTATGAATAAACCTTTAAGTTTCCTCAAACCTCGCGCTCCGCTAATCGTCCCGTTCTTTTTTTTCTAAAAAAATTTTAAAATAAAATTTTGCTTTTTCTTTTCTCGAAATACCCTCTCGCACTGTCGGAGCCATCGGTCTGTTTTTTTATGAATATTTTTTTCTTAACAGTTAGTTTTTTTTTAACCATTTTTTTCCATTTTTCCCTCAATAAAAGTTTTTAAAAGTTTAACTTTTTTCCTCAAAAAAATTTTAAGATAAAATTTTCCTTTTTTTTAACCCGGGGTGCATTTAATATGCCGGCTCAACCCTACCCGGTCCGATCGATGTTTTTTTTTTTTTTCTTTTAGAAAAAAAACATTTTGTTTTCCTTTTTTTAAATCCTCTCTCGCACTTTTTAGTCACGTCCTGTTTTTTTTAAGTGATGTCCGAACATTTAAAAAAATTTAATTGGTTTTTTTGCTTTTTTTTTCAAAATATTCCTTCCACCTTACTGATTATCGGTATTGTCCGGTTCGACACTACCCAGTCCCGCCCCGACCCGTTTCCATTTTTTATTTACGAAATAGCCCCCAAAATATTTACAAAATACCCCGATCGCACTTATGGTGTTTAAATTACGAAAACTTCCCTCATTTTAATTTTTTTTATAAAATACCCATTTCTTCACTACGTCGATCCGTATATTTTTTTTTTATTAGAATGCACCAAAACAGTGCTTTAAATCGGTCTCGTTGCTTAACGACGTTAATTTTGTTTTTTTATTACAAAAACATACTTTCTAACACGTCCAACCGAAAACACCGGCCGCCAAATATCCCGCAGTAGAGCGGATATCGTAATTTACATGTTTAATGGTAAGAGATTATTACCCGATACATTTGGCCAATTTTCATGAATAACCACATTTTAAACAAGTAATATTTCTCAAACTCAAGCACAATACTAAGGACAAGATTGCATACATTGTAGTACATTACATGATTAGTAATATGCGTATTATTCATTTAGGTAGCGGATAGAGTTTTGCATTGTTTTCGCGTGCACCATTTACCTTGCTCGCTCCATATTCATTGCTACCTCATTAAGGTGAGTTTATAGTCCCCATCTTTCATTTCTCAATTATTTATCAAATCTCGGGGATGAGATCATGTTGTTTTATAAAAGGATGCAAGTACATTTTAATTCAAATATTACGAATTTGCCTAAGTAGCTATAACCCACTAAGCCCATCATCATGAACTGTTAATTACTGGATTGTAAGCGAGAATGTTATAAATAGATCTATTTGGAGTGACACTCCTGTTCGGGCAAGTAGCACTTGCTAGTATTCCGGTTGAACGGAACGACGAACGTATACCATTTCGGATCATATAGATGTTACGGGTTGAACATCTACATTGGGCACCCTCATTTAAATGTACTTGATATACATTCATTGTTGAGCTTCAGTGTCATGAGCTTAGTGCATTTCGTAATACAATTTTTGTGATTGTAATTGCTACTCTATTACAGGGAAATCTTGCTATCCGCCTCATTTAATTTATAAACCTATAAATTCACCAACATTATTGTTGACAGTTTAAACATGTTTTCTCAGGTACCTAAGTGCTAGGTGCTAGCTTGATGTGCATTGGAGTCTAAACAATACAAGATTACTTTTCAAACGACACTTAGAGGTCGTTCTCTCATGACTTGTGCAATGGTATTATGATGTAATGCCCCTGGAACATCATTTCCGCTGTGACCCATTTTGGGGGTGTTACATTTATACTACTTAATGGGTCGTGGTTTAATGTCTTGGGCCGGGCTCGGGATTACAATGGACCTTAGTCCAGAACTAGTACAAGATTAGATTATGTTCACGAGCCCGTTTACCCTTCTAGCCTATTACAACATAAATGAGATAAAGACCGAGATTGATAATATAATTTGAGGCTAACAATCTCCCCCTAAGCTTGGTTTTTGAGAGATTCCAAGCTTTCATGTTAGACTCATTATCTTGAGGTCAACAGTCTTCCTGGAAGCGAGGCCTCCTGCAGATTCTGAGCTTCCATGTTTACAGACATATTTGAGGCTAACAATCTCCCCTCATGTGTGGTCTTCGAATTTCTGAGGTGAGATCTTGAATCTTGCTTCCATGAACTTCTTGAGATTGCTTTGTCGTTGAGTTCTTGAGTCTTTGGTCTTTATCATGTTGTAGGCTTGTTCCTTCATGCTTTGTGATCTTTGATCTTTAGCCTTTGTCATTTTCTTTCGACTTCGTCTTTGATTTTGAGATCTCTAAATATTTTCCTTGTTTGTCTTGATCGTCTTTGCCACCTTGCGATCTTTTTGAAAGCTCTCTAATAATCTCCCCTGAAGCTTGGTTTCTGAGGAGTTATCTTTAATATCAGAGTTGCGGAAGTCTTTGTCTTTAATACTTGAGCTTTCTTGATTCTTGAATCTTGATGCTTATAGTATGTCTTTGTAGTTTGAGCATGAGCATGTGGTAATGAATCCGACTTTAGCTAGAATAGGATACCACCACCACCGTATAACCTACAAGTTTACGTTAGTGATAATCAACAGATATGGACGAGAGTGTCTTTGTCACTTCGTCGAATAAGGTTGCAATAACCACGGTTCCCCGTAAAATCAGTATAAATACTGTCTGTGATCAGATAGAATTCATATGAATCTTCTTGACAGGGTTTCGCAGCTGCACTAGCCGTTCTCGTTACCGGAGCGTCTCAAAGCAGACAACACGGTAAGAGTGAATCAGATAGTTACTATCTTTCTGATTAAACCGTCAATTCATTTTACTAGAACAAGTTTGATTCACATAGAATTGCACCATCGTTTCTTTCCAGTTGACACAAGTTTGATTCATATAGATTCGCGCAAGTCACCTACCAAGAGCTTGTTTGATGTTGGCTCAAGCAGGATTTCCATCTTCACGATGAGTACTTAAGTATCACTCGGATGTTCTGGCAAAATCACAAAGATAATGCATATGACTCTTGTTAACAGATTGTGAACTTATTGGTGTTCAACAAGTGTTTGTAATGGAATATGTCCTAATGAGATTTATTTTATTGATCTCTTAGCTCTAGACTCGATTAGTGCGTTTTGGTTTTAGTACTCGGAGGCTGGAGCAGACTGCCACCTATTCAATATCAACAATCTTGGAGTGAGATGTCAATAGATAACATGTATATCTCCATGACAAATGAGACAAGTTTCTGTTGAGAGAAACTCGAATGGCTGGGAAGGGTTGTGCATTGCATCACTGGGTCCATGATGTCGTCTTCAATATCAAAATTCATCTTTGTGAAAACCGATATATTATGTATTGACCCGGTTTCTGCCTAAAGTGTGTGGAGGGCTGCATTCTTTTCACCCTTTATCCATACATTTCTTTTTCATTCTTCAACCCCTTCAATGCTTACCAAGACGTGATTACTGACACCTTGTTGTGATTGTTCCAGTGTTAGCTCAATCTTAGTCCGCATTATTCTCTTAAACTCATTCATCTCCAATCATACCTAAGGACTGCTATTTCTAACTATGGAGTGTCCTTGGGTAGATCCCTCCGGTTCTTGTTGGATCATAGGACTAGTACCTAACCTAAGCACCTTATGACTTCAGAATCGTCATGAATTAAGATGTTGTTGGGTATAAGATCGTAACCATAAACCTTTTTTCCTTAGAGTAAAAAGCACTTTGAGTCGATTAGATCACTTATTATTTTCAAGATCACATTTTAATTACATTTCTCCCCTTATTTTAAATACTAATTCACTTAGTTTTTGAAATACCTTGTGATTAAAATTTGTCATGAAAATTTTGTGGAGAAAACATATTAGCATGAATTATATGGAACATTAACTTGCTCCCCCTCAATTTTACATATGTTTGACACCAAAAAATGATACCAAGTTGTAAAATGAATATAAAATTGAGGGTTAGCATTGTTGAGCACACAATTTTGAAATATTATGAATTGTCATTGAAGAATTCTTAAAAAATTGTGCTCAACCACTAAATCATCTTATAACATACAATCTATTGAGTAGTCATTATTATTACTGAGTTGTTATTAAGACTTTTTATAATGTGTTGTTATGATGTATCCAAAATCATTAAAACCTTGTTTTTCGAAAAAATCCCTCTCAAACATTGACTCATTTTGAAATGACACCAAATGTAGAAGAATTATCTTGTAAAACTTTATGAGAGATGGAGTGTTGAACACACAATTTTGAAAGATTATGAATCGTCAGCGAGAAATTCTTGAAAAATTATGTTCAACTTTTTGAAAAACCAAATGTTAGAAGACTTATCTTCTAACTTTAAGGATAAGCGCACTGAAACGTACACCCTCCTTTGTCGTTCGGGTCCGAGTTGCAATCTGAGAGCAATTGCAAGTCATAAAGAAAAATAGAAATGACATGTTTTGAAAGCATTTGAAACTCCTGCTCGAACTTCATTTACACACATGTGTCGATGTTAATCATCATTTCTAGGTACGTAAATGTTATCGATTCCAAGAGACATGTCGAGAAGATTCTTTTTTGAATTTTTTTTGATTTTATATTTTCTTTTTGAAATTTTATATTTTTGTATATTTTTGTATTTTTATTTCTTTATCAAATTTACATGGTTGACTCAAGCAATGATATGAGATGGTGTAATCTAAATTCCCAACTCTGTTTTGTCGTGATGTAGCTGTCTTGTCTGCTGGAGGAACAACTTTTGAAACCAGCTTTGAACTAGAAGGTTCATTGCTGTGGTCGTGAATTCCGAGTTCTGAACTGTTATGATCAGAAGTCATTACTTGTTCATCATATCAAAATTCCTTGAAGCCCTGGTTTCTGAGATGTCAGTCTTTTCAGGAACCAAACTCTGAGTCCTTCCTTTTTATGATTGAAAGATGTACCTGCACTTAAGTTAAGATTACCTGCACTAACATCAAGAGTTTGTTCGCATTCATATTGGTTAGTGATATCTTTATTTAAACCATTTGTGGGTTCACTGTCAACCTTGGTTGTGCTAGATGTGAATATCTTTCCAGTAGGAATCCACCTAAGACCAACTATCTTGAAAATTTTACCCGTCGGTTTCCACCTAAGACAAGATCTAGGAGTCATTATTTTCTCATGCACAACGGAAGGCTTTTGGATTGAAAACCCGTGTCCTTTTGGGATCTGTCTTTCTGGTTTCTTTGCAAAACCTGTTTGCTGTATGGGTTTGTTTCTGTTCGTTGTCTTATTGGATGGAACCTTAGCACGCGAGTTGACCTCATTCAGGAATTTCGTTACACATGTATCATGATTTGCATTAAAGACACATTTCTGACATGTCGAGCAAACAAAATGTTTGGAGTCAAAAAAATTTCTAGAATTCCTAGAGTGTTCTGCTATGGGCACAATCTTTGTCGTGACGTAACTACTCTTAGATGCAGGCAAATTCCTAGACTTTTGGTTATTGATCCTAGGTTTTGGTTTGCTACCATTAGCTGTGCTCTGTGATCTAGCAGAAGGCATCACACTAGGTCTTGAATTCCTACCGCGTTCTTGTGTCTTTTTGTTAGCATCCTCTAGATAATGATTATGAACCATGTCATTTGAACTAAATCTTGGCATGTTTTTTGAACTATTCCTAGATTCGCTAGATGTAATCACGTGATGAGGTTTTACAACAACATGTTCTCTTTCCTTAGGCAAATAATGTGTAGTGACTGGTTTTGACAAATCGTTATTGACATCAACTTGGGAGGCAAACCGTGGCTTTGAAATTCTAAGTTGTTCAGACTTAAACGCAGTCGGTTGTCTAACAACTGATTGGTTTCTATGTGGTTGTAAAACCGGTTTCCTTAAGATTGATGATTTTACAAAATTAGTATTCACACTATTTTCTGTTAATTTTCTTAACTCATTTTTAATGCTGTAATTGCAAATCCTTTTTCCTAAAGTTGAGCTTTGAACTCAGCATTTTGAGCAATCAAAGAAGATGTGTGTTCTATAGTCTTAGCTCTCGTTGTCTTGATAGAATCAGACAGTTCTTTGTAGTGCCTTTTCAAAGTATCACTTTCCTTAAGTAATTTAGCCACTTTATGTTCCAATTCGATGTTTATTGTTTCAATTACATCTATGTCATGTTTAATCTTGGCTTCATTACTTTTTATTTTCGAAAATTGACCATGTTGCCCTTCTTTTAAAGCTTGATTTTGATATTTAAGTTCAAGATTAACACAATGTGCTTCCATTCTTAAAAAATATTTTTGAAATTGGGCAACGGTCTTTTTGAGACAAATATTTTCAGATTCGAGGGATTGATTTGAGAGTTTAGTTGTCTGGTTATCAGTTAATTTAGCAGGTAAATGACATGTGTCATGACATTGTTCAGCATTCTGGTCAACCTCTCATTCATTATTGAATTCATATTGCTCAGTATGATGTTGTCTTATAGCAAAGACATTGATTTCAGCAGTCGTTTGTACCTCAATCATTGGCTCTTCATCATATATGGGCCTGATATCTGCATCATCAACATGTGCATCATTCCCTGATCTGCTTCTTGTATTATGCTCTTTTGATTATGTCTCAATGCTTTCTGTATCAACCAAACTAGCATCTAATGCTTTACTCGTATCAACCTTTTCTTCTATTGTCTGCATCTGTCTTTCATTCACCTAGCTGTCATACTCTCTTTTATGTAGTGCTCTTTTATCAATCGACTTCTTAACAGATCTATGTGTTGGATCAGTGTATCACGGAATTCTAGAATCTCGAGTTGAGTGTATTGTAGAAAGTAGTTGCGTGTCATTACAACATATTCACCATCCAAATAAATCCGTGAGTTGATGAACATCTGAAACTGTGTCTCGAGTACTTTAATAGCAGCTATGGATCAAATCTCTTGAAATTCTTTTTTGTCAAGTTGCTTTTCTATTTGATCCATGTTTAGGAACATTGTGCCTGTGAAAGTCTCTACATCTTGACCAAAGATTGTCGCAAATGCGCGTTTGAATCAAGACTCGGTTCGAGTTCCTTTTAAGTCGTTTTTTGAAAGAAGCTTGAGGTGTGAATGAAGTTGTCGAAAAGATACCATGCAACTTTCTTTTGCTTTGTATTGCATTAGTTGCATTTGTTGTTCTTCCGAATCTGAACACGAAGATAAAGTATCTTTCGTTTCCATTTTTTATCGTGATGTGAAGTGAAAATGATTTGTATGATCTTAAGTAGGTAAAGTGATTGCTGTTGTGGATTGAAATCAATTAACGTTCACGGGATTTTACAAATCTATGATTTAAACCAAGAAAAGAAATGGAATCTTTTGCGAGATTTTACAAAATCAAGAAAAAACCGTGAAACGATGATGAATTGTTGTTGAAATCGTTGGTATTGTAGAAGAATTTGTGCTTTTGTTAACGATTGATAAGCTTAAAACGACGAATGGTGCACAAACTTTCAACTTAAAATGAGTAACGGTTCATTAAAACTCAAATAAGGATTAACGGTGCAACCACAATTCAATTTGGAGGACAAATGGGCTGAATTGTAGCAATTAAGGACTAACGGAGTAACGTTATTTTAACAAGGAGGGTTATTAAACAATCCAAGGACTAACTTTGAAATCCACCTTGAGTTCAGGGACTGCATGTGTACATTTCCAATTTTGTTTAATAAATAAGACAAATTCCCTCCAATTTTATCATCTTTTTCGTTTTAAACTTATAAAAATGCAATGTATGTAAATTTGATCTCGCGGAGTGGAGCGGTTATCGTCGGTGAAATGTAACAATACCACATTGATCGAAAAAGGATCACGATCACAATGGTATAGGTTATAAGTTCCGTAATTGATCGTCACACGAAACCGGAAAACCGAAAATGACTTAAAACGTGTATGTTTTGTTCCTGTTGAATTGCTAAATCGGTTTCCACACAAAAGATGATAGATCGGTTCCTACTGAAGTTGTTGATAGATTGGTTCAGTAGATCGGTTCTCAAAGGTTTGTGATAGATCGGTTCCAACTGAAGTTTTTGATAGATCGGTTCTCAAAGACTTATACAATAGATCGGTTCGCACCGAGTTCCAAATCATACAATCGTCCTTGCTTTTGTCTTGAGCACAAACCGTCCTTTTCGTCTTCAAACCTTGTACCGCAACCAAAGAAGCCCAGAAAAAATCTTTCAATAAGCTTGAAAATAAGCTTGAAAGAAGTTCTTTTGACACAAATAAGCTTACAGTAAGCAGTTTTTTAATAACTACCCAAAATTTTTGAAACTTAGATAAGCCACGTGAAGAACAACAAATAAGCTGCTATAAGATTTTTACAACGAAAAGCTTGAAATGAAACATCAAGAGCCACACAAACGCAACTATAAGAAGCTATGATTGGTTTTGTAAAAAAAACTTAAAAAGCTTTTTGGTTTAAAGAAAGAAAGAAAAACTTAAAAGCAATGAAATATAAGTTGTCATATGCTGTTTTAAGAAATGAAACAAAAATAAACCGTGTCTTTGAATGAGAGACCAACGAAAGCCAGGTATTGATTTTAAACAACTATAATAACATGTTACCAAAACAAAAACCCATATAGATGAGCTGACATCAACGTAAGCCCAGAATGAAAGTAATATTGTTTTGAAGCCCAAATTAAAATAAGAAAAATAAGAAAAAGTAAGCTTAAAAAAATAAGCCAAAACCAACAATAAGCTCAAATAAGCTCACAACAGCAAAAACCACTAAACCCACCCGAGGCTTTGATACCAATTGTTATAACCCAAGAATCACTTCACTTCCATAGTATTATCAAGAAAATAAGATGAGATAAAAATAAAGAAAAGTATAAAGAGGTTAGAGAGAGAAAGTAGAGAGAAGAAAAAGAGAATGGTTGATTTATTGTAAAATAAGAGAAAATACAAATGAACCAACACACTCTCTATACTAGGAGAGAGGTATTTATACTTCTACCTAGGCCGGCCTCTTAAGGCTTTGTTGGGTCGTAGGTTTTGTCCATTGGGTCGGGCTCGGGATTACTTTGGGCTTAGGCCCAATACACATACAATATTAGATTAACTAACGAGCCCAATACCCGTAACTTAGCCTATTACAACATATAAATAATAAATGACCGAGACCTAATATTCCTAATGAACGGACTTCTTGTTCGACTCAATATTTTGAGGCTAACATTTTCTTATTTATGCATTTGGGAAAGATAAAACTTTTGCTTACATTAAGTACAAGTAAACCACTCTTGTACTTTATGTCTTCCTTTGCTTTTAACTTTAAGGAAGTTCCCACCAATGCCAATCTTCAGGTTGTGTTCTACAACATAAATGAGATAAAGACCGAGATTGATAATAAAATTTGAGGCTAACAAAGTAGATAGTGAATATCACCGTTTATGCAAAATGGGGTTAAAAGTCATATTAAAAAAAGTTACTAAAATCTATTAAAAATAATTTAAAAAAAGAAGTACGTTAATTAAAAGAAAAAACATCTCAATTAGAGAAAAATAAAGAGATTGACGTCGGATGTAAAACGTGTCAAAATCTTAAATTTGAAAACGAAAAACTTAAATAGGAAGTGTCTAAGCTTGATCAATTTAATAAAAGCACTCACTCGCTTAAGAAAATGTTAAGTTTTCAAAAACCCTCTGGAGACAAATCTGGTCTTGGTTTTAATTCGGCCGAAGCATCATCGAGCGGGACAAAACAAATATGTTTTATAAAACCTCAATAACCCGAACCTTCACCCGTTGAAGAAAAATCCACTAAATCAAATTCAAGTTCGAAACCTAAATATATACTTGTAAATAATATTAAGGTTCCCGTTGCAAGTGATGATGAAGTAAAAAGTTTTTATAAACCATCCTTAAAACCCGGAGTTGGATTTACTAAACCCGAAGTAAGGTTAAAGACTCCACCGCCAAAGAGAAATAATAATTCTCGTCCTCGGTCTAAAGCACCGCAACCTAGGAGAAATCAAGATAGGAAAAATTACTCTAATATATATCCTACAACGTGGAATAATTCCCAACAAAAAAATTATACTCCTTGGGGAATTTGTCCACCGGTTCTACATCCAAATCAAATGCAATATATGCAAAGGATGTTTGGTACTAACAATTTTGGACCCATGAGATATCGGGGACCAAATGTTTGAATTATTATGTAATTTAAATAGATATGCTTGGGAATAAATATGGAGCCCGACGAATGGATTAAAGATAGTGGATGTTCTAAACACTATGAGGGCAACTGAAATGAATCTTCGCGAATATACACGTGCATATAATAGAGGTACGTAATTTTGAAAATTTACGCAGTAACATATTGACAAATTGTACAATCTCTTACATATGGCAGTTCCTAATATTTTTGGGAGGCTCGTTGAACTATGTAGAGAGATTGGGGAAGGGATGTTTGGTGTGGATGACAGTGATGAGATGTGATTGTTGTATTATTAGATTAATAAAAGATAAGGACATAAAGATAAATCAAAAAAAATAAAGAAATTTATCTAAATAGTAAGAGGTTATTTGGAAAAAAAAATAACGAAGGCTTATACGTCGATAAGATTTGGAAAAATAGGAAATAATAATTGACCCCGCCGCACCCATGATAAGGGGAAAAACAATAATAAAAGGAACGAAAAAGAAAGCAAACTAAAAAATCAAAAAATGATTACTAAATTAATTGTCCTTTCTCTGGACCACATTGTTTGAAAACTGTTACATTATTGGCCTTGGCGAGACTCGCAGAATTAAAGTCACCGCCGAATATGCGTTTAATTCAATCTTTAGTATCTAAGGAACTTGTTAGAAATCTACCTAAGCTTAAATTCGATCAACATTTTATTGATGCTTGCATAATTGGAAAAAACAAGCGCAGATAGTCACAAAAGCTAAGATATTAGTCTCACCGATAGATGCTTAGAAACTTTTCACATGGATTTATTCGGTCCCTTCCCGTCTCTACAGGAGTTATCAGGTGGGAATATCGTTTACACCTTAGTAATAGTAGATGACTACTCTAGGTTTACATGGACAAACTTTCTTCAAAACAAAACCGAAGCTTTCGAGCAATTCGAGAGTTTTAGTTAAAAGGTCCAAAATCAATTAAGTTGTTTTATAGCCTCTATTAGGATGGATCATGATTGGGAATTTGATAATGAAGTACAATTCGGAAATTATTGTGACTCTAATGGGATTACTCACAATTTCTCCGCTCCTCGTACTCCACAATCAAATGGGGTAGTAGAAAAAAAAATCGCACTTTGCAAGAAATGAGTAGAAACCATGGTTTAAACTGAACAATTGTTCCACAAAAACGTTTTGGTTGTTTTTTTGGTAACGCGGTGGACACCTCGACTTATATATTAAATAGGATTTTAATTAGACCAATCTTAGGAAAAACTCCATACGAAATCTTGAAAGGTAGAAAACCCACTCTTGATTATTTCAAAGTATTTGGAAGCAAGTGTTTCGTTCTAAATACAAAAGACTATCTCACCAAGTTCGACCTAAAGTCTTATGAAAGCGTTTTCCTAGGATATTCTCAAAATAGTAAAGCCTATATAATTCTCAACAAACACTCAATGAAAGTCGAAGAGTCCTTAAATGTGACATTCGATGAAAGTCCTCCCCCAGCTAAAACATAACCCTTGGAGGATGATGATTTAGTCAAAGAAGATGCCATTAAGGTTAGTGAAAAGAAACCTTTAGGAAATGATGTCGAAGACGAAGTTTTAGAAAATGAAGAAATCGTCAATATTAAAGAATCTAAAAGTCATCCATTAGAAAATGTCATAGGAAATTTAAACCAAAGAACTCTTAGATCTCAAGCTCAAGACAAAAGTAATTTCTTTTGTTTCCTCTCAACCATAGAACCTAAAAATGTCGGTGAAGCTCTAAACGATGAAAGTTGGGTAGTTGCCATGCAAGAAGAATTAAATCAATTAACTGCAAATAATGTTTGGGAGTTAGTTTCAAATCCTTAGTCCGTAACTATTATAGGAACTAAATGAGTATTTAGAAATAAGCTTGACGAAAATGGTGTCGTGTCTAGAAATAAGGCTAGATTAGTTGCTCAAGGTTATAATTAACAAGAAGGATATGATTATGAGGAAACTTATGCTCCGGTAGCTAGATTAGAATCAATTAGAATTTTATTAGCTTATGCTTGTGCGTTAGATTTTAAATTATTTCAAATGGACGTAAAAAGTGCATTCCTAAATGGTTTTATCAATGAGGAGGTATTCGTGGCACAACCTCCGGGATTCATTGACTTCGCAAACCTAATCATGTTTATAAATTCAAGAAAGCTTTGTACGGTCTTAAACAAGCTCCTAAATCTTGGTACGTGATTCGATCCAAATAGTATATATATGATTAAATATACATCCTAAATATCTCAAATTAATTATAGTATAGAGAGTATCCCGTTTGATATAAAAATTACTTGAGGACAAACAATATTTTATCTCCCGGATGTCGTATCCCGACAAGAGTTGAATTTGAAGTCCGCAAAGGTATTTTGTTTGATGCTCGAATATCAAATATTTTGAATTTTGATTTTAATTCTACTAACGCAAAAGCAAATAAAGATAAGCTAAATTAACAATTAAAGCAATTAAAAAAATTTAAGCATAAAACGTTAACGAGAATTAAAAACGCGACTATTTAACCAAATAACACAAATTTAAAACCTAAAAATTCAAAATGCTAAATATTAAACTTAAATGCACTAAAATAATTTTCAAAACAGAAAATATATTTTTTGTAACTTTTTTATATTTTTTAACAATTTAAAACACCTTTAATCTAGAAAATTAATAAAAATTACTAAACTATTTTATAAAAATTTGAGGAAATTCCTAAAAATGCTTAACACTATTCCTAAGGTTTCTAAAGAAAAACGGATGAAAAAGCTTATTCTAATAAGCTGTTAAAAATTCAAATAAGCTGTTAAGCTTAAAACTAAAACTTAGTATAAATATTAAATGTTGTATTAGTCTTATGAAAAAGACCCCAGGGCGCAGTGGTTAGAGTGTTGGTGTGTTAAGGGGGAGGTCACAGGTTCGAAACCTGTGACTTCCTTTTTGGTGAAAACATTTTTTTTTGTTTTTTTAATAAGCTAAAGACCTAAAAAACAACTTTAATGAAAGCACTTTTTCTGAAATTAAAAAAATAAGCTAGAATAAGCTTAAATGAAAATGACAGTTTGGACTTAATACTAAATAACATAAAAGCTTAATTGTTTGGACATAAAAGTAAATAAGCTGTAAACAGCTTATCCCCTAGACCTAATAAACACAAGAGACTAGATTTAAGCAAACAAATAAGCTGAAAAGTACTTAAAAGCAAAACAGTTTGACACAAAATAGACTTTTAAGTGACCTTTGACAAACTTAAGACTAGAATTAAGACCAAATAAGTAAAGAGAAAAAACTAAAAAGCAAAATCAGATAAATAACTAAACTAAAAGAACACAAATAAGCAGGACATGATCAATCTAGATAAGGAAATAAGCTAGAAAAAGCAAATTAAGTTGACAGACTACACTATTTTTTTATTTGGCTTTTTGGAATGAAAAGTCTATTAGCAACTTAAGATTTAAGTCTCAAAAGTACCTGAGACAAATTGAAAACTTGAAACAAATATAAAGCAGATTACTATAAACTAAATATAACTAAAACTAATCAAAATTAAGCTAGAATATAAGCTTTAATGATCTGCACGCATAGACTCTTAAGAGTTAAAATTTACTTGACTGTTACCATCTATTTAGCTCAAAAGGATTTTCTAAAACAAATTAATTCAAAACAAGTTTATGATGGGATAAATGCAACTAGATTTAAGATTAAAAAGCACACACAAACATTCATTTTAGAAAATCTACCAACAAGCAATTTAGCACAATTCTAAAATTGGCAGACTTGCATTTTTGATAAACCACACTAGAAAAACTTAACAAATCTATATCTAAGCTTATGTAAACTATCTTTAAGACTTAATTTGAGCTTATGAAATCTAATTAAAAAAACAAAACAGCCTGCAAAGCTTTTTCTTATATTGAATCTTCTTAAACGAAACACCCCTTTAAAATTATAAAATCCAATTTATAAGCTGAAACAGATCAAATTAAGCCATGATTTGTCAAAACAAACTGAGTGTGAACTATGAAAATGAAGTACAAATAAGCAATAACCTAAGATAAATAAGCACTATCCTATAAGCTACCTTAATAAGCAATAAACTAAGAAATTAGACAGATTATAACAAAACTCAAACTAAACTATTCAAGACCATAAACTAGACTAATTAAGCCATATTAAAACTAAGTAAGCACAAATAAGCACAAATAAGCAAATAATAAGCAGAGAATTAGCAGAAATAAGCAAAACAAGAAAAATAAAGCTAAAAAGTAAAAAATGAGAAGTACATTTGTCCCAGCTAAACAGGGACTTAAATGCTCTTTAAGAGCTTAAATAAACAAGCTAGCTTAATAATAAGCTTCTGAATAAGCCCTATAAGCCCTTCCCTTTCTGGCTTATCTTCTAATTGGCTTATTCAACTGCTTTGAGAGATTTGAGTGAATGACTTATTCAGTTTAGCTTTTAAAAAGCTAAACTGAATGAAAGCTAGCTTATGAATATAAGAGAGCTTATTGAGCTTATTTAAGACATTCTAAACACTTTTAAACCATAATAGCTTAATAGTAAAACAGAATTTAAAAGAACAACTTAAATGAAATTTGATTTTTATTGATAACAAAAGGGATTACAAGCTTTAAAAGAGAAAATTACATTGAAAGTTAGACAATAAGCTAAATACTATACTAATAAGCTACTAAAATACTATAAGCTAGATAAAAATTAGGTGCCTTCTACTGTGTGATCTCCCTTCTATTTATAGTGGATGAGGGAAGGTTCTAGCCTTTCAGGAGCGTCCTAAACCCTTCAATCTTGGCCCTTGATTAGTATCCAATCATTAATCCTATCTTTTCACCCGTTGGATTGCATACACGTCCCATCAACCAATCATGTGCTCTGGGATTGCCAACGTGGACAAGTAGTTGTTAGGCATGTCAGGATTGTTCTTCTAGAAGGATTGAAGCGTGTGGGATTGGGGTGAAATGCATTAACCCTGTGTGTGTTTAATTTGTGTAGAAAACAGGAGGGAAAAGGGTACAGTAGTTTTGACTGTGTGTGTGGGTTGACTTGATCCTGGGTTATAATTTTAGGATTGGGCTTTTGTTATTTTATTTGGGCCAAGTAAATGGATTTGGACTTTATATTATATAAAGGGATATAGGGTTAAGGTTTGGTATAGATACAAGGTTAATGGGATGACCCGACCCAATAAAACAGGTACGGGTTGACCCATTAAGGATGTATATGCCTTCGGCTTTGATTTCTTGCACTCTTCCAATCTCGTGCTCGAATTTTGTCCTTTTTGGCTCATTTTTGTCCATATTTGATATATCCGCTACCTGCAAGACATAAATCACAAAACACACATATACAATGCATTTTTCATATATTTTTGGTCTTTTAAGCTTATTTTAGTAAGGAAAAATGATATGTGATTAAACACATATAAAAAATCCCCCATACTAAGCTATTGTCGTGTCCTCACGCAATGTCATGAATACACGCTTAGAAAACCAAAAATTTCAACCCCCTTAGACTAATTACCTCAAAAAGTAGCTAAGTGTTCATCTAAGGGGATTAAGAAATCACTAGTTTTGAAAAGCCCCCCGTTTAACCATTTTTATGCATTTATTATATTCATATCATAACTTCACGGAACAAGAAACACTAAAAGGATAAATTCATCGTCCTTGATTTTTCCCTCGCCCCAAACCAAGCTTAAAAATGAAACCATTGTTAAATACAAGTAAGATGCTAACACTACCCATTAATGCTAATTGTGGATGCATAGCTACTTTTCGCTCAATTATTCTTAAATCCTCTAAAGATTTTATTATTATTATTTGTGACAAATAAATTAATGTCTTATTCATATAAAGTAAACCCGGTTTAGACCATAATTAGTTTAAAATCCTTTCCTAAAGAGACGATATGGTGAGAATAAGGTCCATATTCAGGTTCTAATTTTGCACGATTTAGGGGTTATCCTTTTTATTTCATCTGAAACAACTCAACTACGAGTCCAGAGATGGAGGCTTTTTTTAGATAACCCCGGAGTCGAACTTTGGCTTTATTCTTATTCTTATTATTATAGCAACATTATTAACCCTCGGTCCTTTAAACAACTGCCACATCAGTATGCGAGCTGACCATGGTCCAGGAGTCTTATTTCGACCTCGGTAATTTCCTCGACCTTTTTGAAGGCTACAACATCGGCAGCGAACCGACCAGATGCAACAAACTTTTATCAGTCTCGGATTATTATTACTATGTGCCTTATTTTGAAGACTGCCACATCGGCAGCGAACCGACCAGAGATAGTAAACCTTTATCAGCCCACAGGTTTTATTATTATTATTACCTCCACCCTTTAAACGACTGTCACATCGGTATGCGAGCCGACCATGATCCAGAAGTCTTATTTCGGCTTCGGTTTATTACATAATTATTATTATTAGCCAAATTTCAAGTCTTGTGGTCTTTTAACTACCTAGACAATGGTAGCGAGCCGTCAGGAATCGGTAGCCTATTTCCTCACAATACTGACAAAACCTCGATGTGTACCTTACTTTCACTAGAAGGAATCTCTACGAAGTGATCTAAACTAAAAATTGCAAAAACCAAAGCAACTCTATTTATTTAACAAATATATAATGTTTATTAAGCTGATGGGTGCAAAAAGCCACAATTAACCTCTATGAGCTCTAAAGAGTTCCAACTACTCCACGCTTAGCATCTAACTTATATTTAACTTTATTATTTTTTATTCTTTGCAAAATTTTAAAGTTTAGCAAACTCTTAGTCTCGAAAGCTAAGGGGAAAGCTAGAGTGAAACACTCGGTCAAGTCAAAATATCCTTAGTTCTACGGGTCTACTTATTTCTATATTTTTATATTTCCATCATTTTTTTCATTCATTTTATTATCTTTTATATTTTTTATTTTTTTTTATTTATATATATATATATCATAATAAAACATTAAAATTTTAAGATTTTGGTCAAAACGGGGTTGCGTGGAAACACATATAGGCACAG